>PVKA01018872.1:21769-43137 GCA_004027165.1 Ctenomys sociabilis | reverse complement strand
TCCCCCTCCTCCTCCTCCTCCCGCTCGCTCATCATCTGTATTCCGCTCCCGTCCGCGCGGCTCCGGCTGCTCTGGCCGCTGCCGCACCGTCCGAGGCGGGGGCCGGGGCCCGGGCCGGGGCCTGGGGGGGGGTGGGTGGGGGGAGCCGCGCGGCGGCCCGAGGAGGAAGAGGAAGGAGGAAGCTGGCAGGAGGAAGGAGGAAGGAAGCGGGCAGGAAGCGCGGAGGAGGCCGGCGGGCGAGGGCCCGGGCCGGGCGGGGGGCGGCAGCACCCCGGACCCCGGACCCGGTGCAGCCGCGGACCTCTCCCCTCCAGGACGGGGGTGACAGGGACCCGGCGGCCGCAGCCCCGCCCCCCGCGCTCCCCGCAGCGCCCCGCACCCACCGGCCCCCCATTGGGGGGGTCCCCCCCGCAGGGCATGCGGCACCCCGGACGGAGCCCCCTCCCCGTGGTGAGTAGCGGCCGGCGTGGGTTGGGGGCTTCTGGAGTGGGGGTGTCGCGGTCTCGGGCCACCTCGGAATGGGGGGAACAGCAGAGGACAGTGGGCGGGGCCTGATGGGGAGCCGAGGCTTTGGGGGAGGCGACGGGATGGGGGCACTGGGCCTCGAGTTGTGTGTTGGGGTCATCCGGGCTGGGGCGCCTGGGGTCGCCGCGAGGATGGGGGGCGGAGGCTGAGGCCTGGACCCCCTCTCGGGGCAAGAGTCCGGTCCCCCGCTGCCCCTCCCACCTTCACACCGCGGCTGCCGGGGGGCGCATGCTAGCGATGGGGAGGGGGAGAGGCGGGCACGGGGTTTCCTTGGTGACCGCGCCTGGCAGGAGCGGTTGCCGTGGCAACCGGGGAGAACCGGGGAGTTTGGGAAGTGAAAATGGGAAAGACGGAGGGGGTGACTAGGGAGTGAGACACCCCCTCCCCAGGCCCCAGACCGGCTCCTTCGGGCTGACCCAGCCCCTTCTGGCGGGCACCCTGGAGCCCCAGTCTCCCTCTCCCAGGATCCCTTCCCCAACCAGAGGCTGGGCTGGGGCTCCTTCCGCACGCACGTGCTGCTCTGGGACCCTCTCCTCTCCCACCCACCTCTGCCTCTTCTCTTGGGGACCTTCATGCCCCACCTGCTACCTTACCCAGCCTTCCCGCCCTCACTCCTTTCCACCTTCCCCTGGGCTCCTCCTGCTCCGTCTCACCAGGATGGGGCTCCCCTGTACCCCGCGGCAGCACCCCGGCCCGGCACTGCTGGCACCTCAGACCCATCCCTCCCCGAGATCCTCGGCTTCTTCCAGCCCTTTCCTTTGTAGGCCCAAGGCCCTGGCTGTGCCCCGTCGTCCCCGCTTTCCCAGCTTCGTCGGGCTTCTCAGGCCGGAGACCGGCCCGGGCGTCCGCTGCCTCCTAGCCGCGCAACGCTCTGCCCTCAGGCGCTCCCACCCGGCTCTCATCCTGACCCTGCCCAGGGTGACTTTCTCAGGGGTTGGGGTTTCCCCCTGGGGAACAGCCAGCTGGGGAGGGGGGAGGGGAGGAGCTCCGGCTGCCCCGGGCCCCCGCCCCGCCCCCTCCCCAGCTGGGAGCTGCAGCCGCGCCTCCGTCCGCAGCGCCCATTGCGATGCACCTCACATCCCGTCCGGCCGCGCAGCCGCCAGACAGGAACTCGGGCTCCCCTAGCAGCTGGGAGTCGCCAAGTTGGTTCCCTCCTGGTCCGGGCAGCCGGTGGCATCCTCACCCCTCCAAACCTCCCTCCTCTCAGGACCCTGGCTGGAATCAGGGCCTCCTTCCCTTAGCAGTCTTCGACCTCAGGCCTGCTACCCCGCATCCGGGCTCCACCTCCCTTTGCCGCCTTCCTTCTCCGGCCCGGGCCCTCTCTCATTGTCCACTTGCACACACCTAAGGGAGGGACAAGCGGAGCTGCAGAGGCAGGAGCAAGGCCCTCGAGCCAGGAGAGGAAGGGTGGGAGCAGAGAGAGGCAGAGCGGGCATGAGAGGGCACCCAGCCTTACCGCCGCGTCCCCCCCAATCAGGGTGCATCACTGTGGAGCCAGACGTACACAGTCACTCACTAATTCCCAAAAGACAGGGAGAGTGGGGCGATGGGAACGCACTCTGTTCCCATACAGAGAATAGATGGGCAGAGACGCGGGTGCCCAAAGCCCCAGGAGGCTGGGACGGACTCACTAGCTGCTGAGAGCCTCAGCCCCCTGCCATCCAGGACCCAGGGGACCCCCCACCAGCACAGAGCAGAGCTGGAGAAAGACGCAGAGGCGTGTGTAGGCACACATGCTCTTCGTGCGTGCGCACACACACACACACACACACACACACACGATCATTCAGTGGCAGCCAGGGGCCCAGATGTGGCACTACAGAATCAGAGCTGGGGATCAATGTGACCATGGTACTCAGTGAGCCAGGGACTGGTAGAGGGGGGGAGTGGTCCCTAGACCCTAGAACAGGGCCTCAGGCACCCGGTCTCCTCCACCTGGAGATTGGAGAGAAGGACAAAGGCGAGGCCCCTACACAGGCACTGTTGCCACGTGGCCTCACAGAGACACAAAGCAGGGGAAGAGAGGTGGCTCCACATGCTGCTGATACATGTGCACACCTGTGCACACGCACGCACGCACATGCACGTGCATCCCAGACCCATGTCCCAGGAGAGGGCCACATGTGCTCCATAGTAGGCCCCAGTAGTGGCCAGTGATGCCACCTGGAACTGCCCTAGGATCTCCTGGCTGTCCCAGAGGACAGCGGGATGGGACCTCAGCTCACAGGGACCTGAGTGGAGAGGTGGTTCTGGCGTCACTCAGCTTCCTGCCTGATTGCCACTAGCCAGAGACCCTCACTCCAGCCCCATTGAGCACCTGGCCTTCCCACTGTTGGAAGCCCTTGTGTCACCCCCATTGCCCATCCCCCTTCCTTGGCCCTGGCCCTCTCAGCTGGACCCACCTCTGAGAAACCTCCCTGTCCCTGTCTCTCCCCATCTCTCTGGGCTGACCCTTCACCTTCCTGGGCACCTGGCCACAGTGCTCTTGTCTGCTATCCTACCTTCCCCCACCCTGCACTGATCCTCACCTGCTTCCTCAAGACCTGTGGACCAAGAGTCACACACATGCACACACACACACACACACACACACACACACACACACACACACACTGCTTTCAAGTCTGCTTGTGACCAATATTTTTTTAAATAACAATTTCACATGAAAACCTATATTCTCTGCTCCTCTGAAATCTTGCCCCTTCCTTGTCGCTTGGTCATGAGGGGGTGGGCACCTACACCCAGGGGTCTGCCCCTCCTCTTGCTCCACCTGCTTCCTGGAGCTTGGAGTTGCTGTCGCACCTCCAGCTCGGCTCAGTCAGCTGAGTTGTCACCCCTGCTATTTTCTCTCCCCTCTTCCTCTCGCTGCCAGCTCTGGTTTTGCCCTGTCACTCTCTCTGGTCTCCTCCTCTGGGTTCCTTGCCAGGGGCGCTGTCTGTCCCTCCTGTCCTCCATCCTTCTGCCCTAACTTGATGGCCTGGGCCCCGCGGCCACCTGAGCTCGTGCACACCCCCACCCCTGGGGCATCACAGAGGCAGGACTGGTCTCCCATGGGACACGGGGCATGGTCCCCACAGCCAGCTGCAGTCATGGCTCTGGCCAGCCCAGGAGGTGGCTTTACTGGGCCTCGTGTCCAAGCAGGTGTATGACCTCCCCCACTGTGCCTGGTGTGGCCAGGGCCGGGCCTCTATTCCTCCCCGGCAAGGTGCAGGGCAGCTCATCATTGCTGATTTCAGGCACCCTCATCTCCTTCCCTCCCAGCCCTGAGGTGGCTTTGCCAGAGGGGGTCGCAGGCGACTCGAGTGGCAGGATGCCCCTTGTTGCCTGGAAACACACTCCTGCCTGTTGTCATGGCAGGCGGAGGCGGAGACCCGCACAGGCCTGCACACAGCTGCTGGGGGCCTTGCAGTTGAGTAGCAGGCCCCTCTCCAGAGACCCTGGGTCCCCCAGGGATGCTGTGGTGAGAGAGGGGAGCTGCTGTCTAGTGGCATTGGGTCCTGGTGTGGGGCTGAGAGAATACATGACTGAGACAGTAAGTGGGGACAATAGCCACACACCCCATCCCAATCCTGTGCCCTGGTACCTTTGCCCACCTAGGCAGCTGAGCTCTTATTGCCAGAGCTCCAAGGGGCACAATTTGGGGTGGGGTACCCTCTTCTTGCCTAGACCCCCTCCTCCAGTGTAAGAGGGGACAGCAGTGCCAATGGCTAGTGCATTTTGGGAATCTCCCAGGAGCCCAGCCTGGGAATTTGTTTCATTCATTCTTGTAAAACCCCTACCAGAAAGGCACAGTCCTCAGCTCTAGGGGTGACACCTAGGGAAACTGAGACCCAGAGATGTGCTGTGTTAGGACATGGAGCCTTCTAGGTGGAAATTAGCATTGTTAGTAGCTAGGTTATTCCTAACAGCAGGCTCTGGGAGCTCAGGTAATAGGAAGATAAGTTTGAGCACAATCTGAGCAACTTGGTAAGACTCAAAGGAAAATATAAGGACTGGAGATAAAATTCAGTGAAAAGACCTTGGGGTCGATCCTCAATATCAAGAAACAAAATTGACAGACTCAAGGCTGGAGGGGCTTTTGTTCATTTTGAGTCTTTTTTTTTTTTTTTTAAACCAGGGTCTCACTGCATAGTTCAAGCTGGCCTTCCGAATTCACTATGAAGCTCAGGCTGGCCTCAAACTGAAGGCCTCAGACTCACTGCTTCAGCCTCCTAAGTGCTGGGATTTGAGAGGAGTGTGCCCCTGCTCTGGGCCGTGGGATTTTTAAGACTTCAGTTCCTATAATGGCAATGGAGGGGGGCTGCTGGTGTGGGGGGCCGTGGGTCTTCTCCAACTGTGCCAGTGTGTTGTCTGCTGAAATGAGCATTGGGCTTCAGTCTGAGGATGCACTTAGAAACAGAGGCGGTGGGTGAAGGATCTGACCTTCTGGTGTGATGAGAATGCATGGTGACCTCAGATGTAGCCATTATGGAGGGCCCAGAGCTGTGTGTCGTTTGAGCCCTGCCACATTGGGCGCTGCTTGCTTCGAAGGCTGCAGGCTGGAGCTGGGCAGGTGGGCAGGCGGGCTGCAAGAAGCACAGAGCTTGGGACTGGGGAGATGGCTCAGTAGAATAACTGCTTGATTCCCTGGAAAGCTCAAGGATCCAAGTTCAATCCCTGATTCCTGAAAAAAAAAAAAAAAAAAAAGGAAGGACAGAGCTTAAGCCCAGCCCCCACCCACTGCCTCCTCAGGTCTGTGAATGGAGGGACCTAAGGTGAAAACCCTCACGGCCCAGCACACTCAGGACCTCGGCTGCCCAGGCTCAGGGCAGCATGGGAGCGCAGCCCCGCGGTGCCAGGGCACACCGCGCTTGCTTTTCCTTCAGAAGCAGAATGTGGAAGCCAGGCAGGTGATGGGCCCTCCTCATTTGGGCACCCCAGGGCCACTGGGGACTCGTGGTGCCACTGCCTGGGAAGTGCAGTGCCAGCCTCTGCATTCTCAGGTCCAGGTAGACTTGGAATTTGCACTGTTTTCAGTTTCCGTTTCCGACGCTCAGGATGGGCCCATGCACTGTGCTGTATCACACCGGTCCTTTCCTTCATTTTAGACCGAGTGCTGGTTGGGACTTGTGTTCTCCTGTCTCAGCCTCCCAGGGTACACTAAACCTTAATTTTAAGAGGATTCCTGGGTGACCTGGACAGACATAGGTGAGAGGGACCGGGTCTCGTCATATCGCTCACAACTTGATTACTTTTAAGAGTGGCCCCTGCTTACACAGAACAGTTATGGGCAGCCCTGAGAGGCAGCAGTCCCTCCTTTGAGGGAGAGCAGGCACAGGCCTGGGCAGCACCCTCCTCCCTCAGCATCACTTTCCTGTGCCCCTTAGGCTGTGGCTGGTCCCAGGGTGGATCCTGATTCTGTCCAAGAGCTTCACAGCGGAGTCCAGGCTCCCATGGCCCTGTCACAGGGAGCCCAGGGGCCTGCAGGTCCACACTCAGCCTGGGAGTAGGTGGGAGATGACCTCACCAGGCCTCAGGGACCCTTCTGTAGGGTTAGGAAGCTTGCGATGCCAGCCCTAGACAGGAGGATTGAGGCAAGTTCCAGGCCAGCCTGGGGGACGTAATGAGATGCTGTCTCAGTAAATAAATAAAAAATGGGCCGGGTGCTTCCAGATCCTTGATGCCCCCCCCCCCCCGCCGCCACCAGGAGCCCTGCCAGGCAGCCAGGCCACCGAGCAGAAGGAGCCGAGCCCTGGGAACTCAGGCCGGGCTGCTCCATGCAGGGCGGCCGGGCTGAGCCACACTGCGGTTAGATCAGAACCACACTGCCTGTTGCCGCAGCTGCGGCGGCCACCTGTGGCCGCTGCTGTGAATTACAAACTCGGTCCCTTGGGCAGAGTTGTGCTGGGCGGCGGCGCTCTGGATTCTCACGACAGTCCCTCCCCGGCCTGTCACAGCCGGTCACTGTGGCTGCCTTCACGGCAGCCCACACACAGCCCGCAAGCGCTGTCCTGTGACATCAGTTATTTTTATTATATTGATGCTTTTTTTTTTTTTTTTTTAATTCCAGGCTGGCCTGGAACTTGTGATCCTCCTGTCTCAATCCCCAGAATGCTGGGATCACAGGTGTGAGACGGGTCTCAGCTCTGAGGCCTCCTGCACACTCCACGCCCTGGCTGGGGGAGCCTCTGCCCTGGAGGGCCGGTCCCTGAGACAGGTCACAGGAGGGACAGGAGGGACAGGAAGCTCAAGGGACAGGGCTTTGGGCCCAGAGAAGCCTCAGAGCTGGCACAGGGACCTGAACAGAGATGGGCACAAGGTCAGTGCCACAGAGACCGCTAAGATCAGAGCAGAGGGGATGAGGGCAAAGACCCAGGTGTGACATGGCTGGGCAGAAAGCTCGACTCCCTCAGCAGTCATCACTGGGGAAGCTGGTGTGGCCCTGGCTGGACTCTCAGCACCGTGGGTCGTTTTATTTATAATTTTTTGAAACAGGGTCTCACTAGGTAGTCCAGGCTGGTCTGGAACTCAGGGCCGATCCTCCTGCCTCAACCTCCCAAATGCTGGACTTGCAAGCATGCGTCACCATGCCTGGTTGGACCCTTTATTTCTAAAGGGTTGAGTCACCTGGTCACATTCAGAGAGACACACTGGAAGCTGTTTCTGTCTCCCAGGCCCCTCTGTCTTGCCCTCCCTCTCGGCCTTAGGGCTTGACCTTTCCTTCCCTTTCTGTGTGAGGCTTCCCCAAGAAAGAAGCACTGATGAATCCCGGCTTTGATGCCCCTCCACCCTCCCAGCTGCAGGCTCCACTTCCAACCCAGTCTCTGGAGGTCTGGCAGTTCTTCCTTAGCTCCAGCCTGCGTCCCTCTTGCTGTGATGCTCGTCAGTTCAGTTCCCTCTCTTTTCTCTCACCTTCTGAACTCACCCAGGAAAACGCCTGTGCCTGACAGGAACGCTTCCTGCACTGCTTTCCTCCTCGCTCCACCTCCCTGGGGCCCCGAGTTTCCGATCTGCCATCTGCCTGAATCCTGGCGGGCACCATGCCCGACAGCTCTCAGAGCTCAGACTGGGGGCAGGGCTGGGGGCCTCAGCACCTTACCTCAGGTGCCAGCACTGACTGCCCGGCTCTCCTCCTCTCCCACACTGTGCCCATCCTCTGCTGGGCCTTCCGCATTGGCTTGCTCCTCCACCCGCACCCTGCCCCATGTGGGGCAAGTGCTGGCTGCAGTCCCTGGGCCGGCTCAACCCTCTGTCCCTCGGGCTGCCTGACCTCAGCGAGCAGCCCCAGCCATGAACTCTGCAGTTCAGCTGCACAGCGTCTCAGGCACAGAGCTGCTCTCCCAGGGCCCAGGGCCGTGGGGAGTGGGCCAGGAACCGCAAGGGACCAGGGCAGCTCGCCTGGCCCCTCTGCCAGGCCTTGCCACTGCAGTCATGACACAATGAGGGTCTCTGGGCTCCTGCCCAGCTCTGTTGGATTTGGGCCAGAGTTGATGTCTGGGGTCCCCTTTGGGGAGTGAGGCCAGCACCAGAGCATGTCCAGCACCCCCATTGGGACTCAGGGAGTGTGAGGCCACATCCTGGGTTGGAGTCTGTCCAGGCACCCCCGGAGTGCCAGGCTCAGGTGTCATGATTAGTCTCCTAGTGCTTGGGACTCAGCCAGCTGGTAGCACTGTGGGGTGGGGTGGATGGAGACCTGGGACGCAGGGGCCCACTAAAAACATGACAGGACTGCAGGAGAGAATGGGGTGGGCCTGTAGGGCACACAGACAGAAGCCATGGGACATCTGTGCCACATGTCACCCAGCCACGAGCACAGCCCTGCCCTTGGGAGCTTCCATTGAGGATATGGGTTCAGAAGAGGGCAGAAGACAAGAAGTGTTATAAGAAGAAGTGGAGGGGTCCTGGGGGGGGACTGAGTGTCCTCTGATGTGGGTGGGTCAAGCCATGTCACTGAGAATGGTGGCACAGGGAAGACCTGACAGAGGCAAGGAACACACCCTGGGGGGACAGCTGGGAGACAGCAGAAGAGCAGGTGCAAAGGCCATGGGGCTACCTGAGCAGTCCTCCCGGGGAGCACTAAGGGGGCACCAGTGGGTGTGGGGCAAAACAGGAGAGGGGAGTGCTGAGGCTCAGGGCGCTGGGAACCGTGGAGCAACCGTTGCCCTTTCCCATGTGAGCAGGACTTGGGGGAGGCTGCCAAACAGGACAGGACCCCTCTGCCTATCTGTGAAAAGGTAGGAGTGAGGCCATTGACAGGGGACCAGCAGACTTGTTGGTCCAGGCTGGGCTGGGAACCAGAGCCCTTTGCAAGCAGACCTCAAGGTGAGGCTTTTATCATCCACCTATCAGCAGACACTGGGATCAGAAGGAGGCTGTCCTACACCATGACGAATAAGATGCAAATTCAAGATTCAAACCCAGGCCAGGGGGTATCTGACAGGGTGTTGTGCTGGTGCCACTCACCTCCAGTGGCCCAAGGGTGTGCTGGCCTTTGAGTCTGTTGAGTGGCATTGGTACCAGGGTCTGGCACATATTGGACCCTGGAGGGGCTTAATAAGTGCTTCCTGGATAGATGGATGGATGGATGATGGATGGATAGATGACGGATGGATGGAGAGATGGATGGGTGGATGGATGGATGGATGGATGGATGAAGAAAGGGCTAAAAGAAGGATGGGTGGATAGGTGGAAAGAGGGAGAGAAGAATGAAAGGATGGGTGAGTGCATGGATGAACAAGTAGATGGAGGGAAGGGTGGATGGATGGTGTGGGTGAGTGGCTGGGTAGGAGCAGGAAGGGAGGGGTGGAAATAAAGAGGGATAGAAAGAAGGATGGAGGGAGGCAGGGAGGAAAGGATAGATGGGTAGATGCAAGAAGTATGGGTAGAGATAGATGAAGAAACAGATGGGTGATGGGTGAATGGAGGGGTGCATAGAGGGAAGGGTGGATAAATACAAGGGTGGAGGGATGCAGGGATGGACGGCTGAAGGAAGGGAGAGATGGACAGATAAATGAATGATGGTGGCCACCCTACCCATCTATGAAAGTGTATGGGGAGACAGGTGGTGAGTTGTGACTGAGGTCCCGGGAGAAGGGTGCAGGGAAAGAGGTCTGCATAGAATGAGTAGGGGCCAACCTCCAGCTGAAGGACAGGGTGATGGTGACATGGGTGATGGTCTGGCAGGTTCCTGGGGTGGGGATCGGAGCGGGTGCTGCATGCTGCAGTGGGGTCTGGGGGCGTCTGGCTCTGGAGCACCTGCAGCGGAGGGCGACAGGGGCAGGGTGGGCAGGGGTTGCTCCTGGTCAGCGGCCGGGGTCCACACTGCCGGGGTCTGCAGCCAGGCTGAATCCGTGCTGTGAGGCTGGCTGGGGCTTGGCACAGCCCGGACCCCCCTTCCCCGGGCCGCGCAGCCGCCAACCTTCCTCCCCCGCTCCCCCCCCCCCCCCGACCTTCCCGGCTGCCCAGAACCAACGGGTTAATTAGATAACGGAGCCTTTGATTAGCGGGGGAGGGGAGGAAGGGCGGGAGGGGGAGGAGCGCGCCCTCCCCCGCTGGAGGAGCGAGGAGGAGGGAGAGCGAGGGAGGGAGCGAGGCTCCGCTTGGCTCTGCACTGCCGTGTGACTAGAAATTGTAATCGCGGAGGAAGGGAGAGAGACGCGAGCGGGCAGAGAGACCGAGACGGAGGGGCGCAGGACTGACAGACAGACACGGATGGACAGACGCAGGGTCTGACCGATTAGCCAGTGATGAGCAGGAAGGAGGAGAGAGAGACGTGGATGGGGGCGAAGGACAGCGGGGGCCTGGTAGTCCCGGGGGCTACGAGGCAGTGAGGGGGTACAGGAGGTTGGGCGCGGACCTGCGGGAGCTAGAGGGAACAGGCAGGCGCGGGCAGCAGCGCGGAGGTCGAGGGCGACGGGGGCGGCCGGAGCTCGGAAGCCAGTGGGCAGGGACCAGACGACTGCGGCAGTGGCCGGAGAACAGACAGCCTCGCGGGGGGTGGGCAGGGCGACCGGCCGGGGGGGGGGCGCGGGGAGACCCAAGAAGCCCCTGCGCCCCCCCCAGCACGACCTCGGCTGGAAGCCCTGGAAAACCGGGGCGCAGGCCCCCCCCGCGTGGCTGGAGGCATGTGGAGGGGGGGCCCGGGGCGCGGAGAGAGGCCCAGCGGAAGCAGAGCCACCAGGGTGAGTGTCCCTCAGGCAGCCTGGGGGAGGGGGGCAAGGACGGGGACGAGGATGGCCAGGGCGAAGCGGAGATGGGCGCCTCCAGGCTGCCGAAGCCGTGGTGAGGGCGCGCGCTGGCGCTGGCCGCGGGAGAGAACGAACGCGGGGTGGGGTGGGCTCACACCCTGGCCCTGTCGCTTCTGGTCAGGGGGCTGTGAGCCAGGCCACTGCCAGAGGCTCAGGAGGTGGGGAAGGGGCATCCCAGGGCAGGGACGGAGCGGAACCGGCCGGGTTGCATTCCGAAACAAAGACCCCGTCCACGCGGGCACAGACCGCAAAGGGCCAGGCTCGGCCGGCCCTGGCAGGAGCGATGGGTCACAGGAGCCGTGGTCTCCGTCCCTGTCCGCCGGTCCGGCTCTCGGCCTCACACAGGCGGAGAGACAGATGCCTCGCACGTTTTTAACTGGGTTAAGCCGAGCCTGGACCGCAGGAGGAGGAGCGGATGCGCCTGCATCTGCGCCGCGGGGTGGCCCTGTGTCCCTGGCTGTGGCGTCGCCGCGCGGCGGCGTGGTCCCCGCCGTTAATTGGAGCGGTGGGTGCAGGGTCTACGTGGACCATGTCCCCTCTGTCACCGTCCCGGCAGCTGTGCGGGCAGAGCGCACCTTGTGGACACCGAGAAGGGGGGGGGGGGGGCGCGGAACTGACACTCGGCAGCCACAGGGGGCTGAGCCCTCCCGTGCCACTCAGCAGGCCCGCTGCCCCGGCCGCCCATGTCCGCGTCAGGGCCTCTGTGTCCCTGGCTGTAAACTGGGTACCCTGACAGCTTCCCAGGCCCTCGGTTCGAGGCCTAAGGGAGACCGGAGGGCTCCTGGCGCAGTGGAAGGGCTGGGGGCGCGATCGTCGGTCCATGAGCCCCCTTCCCTTCTCTGGTCCTCCTGGGGGGGCGACTAGGGAGGCGCCGCTGAGACTTCTCAGAGGACCCAAGGCCTCCTCAGGGCTGAGGCACAGGAGCCCCCGGCCCCACCCCCGCCCCTTCAACGCCCCCAGCAGTCCTGCGGCAGCGGCTGGCACGGGGCCCACCAGGCTGGCTTCCTCTGAAGCACCTGCAGTCTCGGGGCACAGTGGGGCTGCTGGGGGCCGTCCGGTGCTGTTGCCTGCTCCTGCCCCGCCCCCAGCCTTGGCCCTCATTGCCCACACCCTCTGCTCCATGCCCAGCACCTACCCAGTCCCTGAGTCCTCACGCCGGGCCCCTTCTGTGCCGAGCCTAGCCGGGTGGGCGGTGACAAAGGGATGGGAGGCAGAGCCTGGGGGAGCAAGGGGGCCGTCTCCTCCCTCTCCTGGAGTCGGGAGAAGATGGGAGGCTGGGCCCTGCACCCAGGCACCTGGGTGGCTGGATGGTTGTGCCTGGATCGGGGCCTTACCCTCTCCACACTGCCACCTGCCTGTCCCTTGCTCGGTCTCCACCTATTTCTGCCTTTCTAGACCCAAACAAAGGCCCACCTTTCCAAGTGGGCTGGGTCCCCCATTAGCTGGCCAGGACCCCTCTGGCAAGAATGTCCTCTCTGCCAGCCTCAATCCTGCCTTCTGCACAATGGGTACGAAGTCTTTGGCAGTGGAGAGACCCAGTGGGAGCAGGAGTCTGTATGCCATCTGTGTGTCTGTCCTCGCTGCCCCTGTGCAGGGTGATAGAGGCAGCCACCAGGGCCCGTGGGGTCTCCTCCTGGCTAAGCCTCTCCATGTCATCTTTCGCAGCCCCCCAGCGTCCACGCGGAGTATGAACATTGAGGATGGCGCGTGCTCGCGGCTGCCCGTGCCCCCCGCTGCCGCCCAGTAGGATGTCCTGGCCCCACGGGGCGCTGCTTTTCCTGTGGCTCTTCTCCCCACCCCTGGGGGCCGGCGGGGGCGGCGTGGCCGTCGCAGCAGCCGCAGGAGGAGGTTCCCCGCCGGCCACCTCCTGCCCCTCTGCCTGCTCCTGCAGCAACCAGGCCAGCCGGGTCATCTGCACGAGGAGAGAGCTGGCCGAGGTCCCGGCCGGCATCCCGGTCAACACACGTTACCTGAACCTGCAGGAGAACGGCATCCAGGTGAGTGGGCGCGGGGCGAGGGAGCGGGCCGGGGTGAGGGCGCCCCGGGGCCCCTCCGTGGAGCTGGCTCCAATTGTCCTGGGCATCTGCCTGCGGCTGTATCTCTGAACCCTGGTTTCTTGACCTGCAAGATAGGGACGGGGTAGAGGGCTGGGTACAGGGCTGTGGCGTGGCGTTGAGAGCGACAGGGCTGGACGCTGTCGCGCCGGGCTCGCGGTGCCGTGAGGGTTCTTAGTCTTGGGGTCCGGTGAGAGGCGTGGGTGGGCAGCGGCCAGGGGTTAGGTGCGGCCTCTGCGTCTGATCGGTCAGGAGTGCGATAGAGCTGAGGGGGGACCTGTGGGTGCCGCACTGTGCGGGCCTTGGGGCTGGGGAGGAGGCTCGGCCCTCTTCCCCATGCTGGGAGATGGGGCGCCCTGGACCCGAGCAGCAGCGTTTCACAGCGTCAGTGGCCACCAGCAGCCTGTGGCATCTGCCCCAGCTTCCCAAGTCAGCCTCTCCTTGCAGATCTCTGGGCCCAGAATAGACGCTGCCCCAGAAAGACATTGGGGAAGCCCCAGTCCCCGCGCAGGCTGTCCAGTGGCCTCCCTGACCTGGCTGGGTCCAGTCCGAAAGCCCAGAGCATCAGAACAGAGGGGCGGGGGCACAGCTCCTTTCTGCGAGGCCTTGTTTGAGAACAGATGAACCGACATGAGGGTATAGAAGCCCAAAGGAGCCCCTGGCCACGCCCCCGCCCTGCTGCTTCCTCGGCCTCTGCCCTGTCCTGCTGTGTCCCCCACTGTTGTCCCTGAGGATCCACCACTGCCCTCCTGCTCGGCCCCATCCTGCACGGTCCCTTCTGGAGGGGTCAGTGTGTGGGGAACAGATGCAGAGCAGAGGCAGAGTGGGAGGCAGGCCTGGAGCCCCGGCAGGGTGCGGCCTGCAACAGAGCCTGTACCCCCTGCCTGGGGCCACACACTGGCTCAGTACTGCCATGGACACAGCTCACTGCTAAGCCACTCACTGGCCAAAGGCACCTGAGTGTGGGCACTTGAGGTAGCATCCACCCAAGTGGATGTCATTAAGGGTGAGCACACAGGAAGGGTTACACACCTGTGACCCAGCACTTGGGAGGCTGAGGCAGGAGAATCGCTGCGAATTTGAGGCCAGCCTGGGCTACACAGGGAAACCCTGTCTCAACCCCTCCCCAAATACAAGCAATGCTTTTTAATTACCCAAATGCAAAAATAGAGAAAAAGGAATCTTCCCCAGTCCCACCACCTAGATATAAACAATGATTGCTTATGTACATTTTGTTTTAGTATTCTGGCACTTTCCTGCACTTATGTAAATATATTTTAATTATTTATTACACAATGAATACAAATTAATTTGGAAAAACTAGAAACTATACCTACGTACAAACATACAGACAAAATCCAGCTATAGGTTCCCAGCCACAGGTGACCCAAGCACTCCTACCCTGGGCCCGGGCTGGTTGGAGCACTGTGGGTTCTATTTTTTTTTAAGATTGGCTGTGCAGTCCAGGCTGGCCTTGAACACTTAGTGATGCTCCTGCCTCAGTCTCCTGAACACTAGGATACAGGGCATGTGCAATCACACCAGTTTGTTTGCTTCTTTTTTCAAAAGAAAAATGGAATCACCTTCTTCTATACTGTCCCAACCTGGATTTGGCACTTAGCAGCTTAACTGTGAACACTTTTCACCCTCACCTCAAATAGTCACCTCTGCTGTCTTCTGTATGATGACATAGTGTGCCTGGGTATGGGCATTCTGAATTTAACTTGCTAAAGACGAGATACCCTTCCATGGGAATACTATGCAGCCATGAAAATGGCACCAGAGAAGAACAGTCCCTTTGCTGTTCCAAGGTGGCGTTGGTTGTTGTTATTTTTTGGTACTAGGGATTGAACTCAGGGTCTTCCCACTGAACTACATTCCCAGCCCTTTTTATTTATTTTTCTTCTGAGACAAGGTCTCACTAAATTAATAAATTATCCAGGATATGGCCCAACTGGTAGCCCTACCTCAGCCTTTTGGAGTGTGTTGATTTTAGATGCTTTCCACCACATCCGGCTGGTGACAGTCGTCCCCAGATGTGATCTGTCCACCACTGTGATCTGTCCCTGGGATGGATTCCTGAATGCAGACTTGCTGGGTCAGGAGGAAGAAGGGAGAGGTGCTGCCTGGGAGTCCTGTGTGTGCCACACTCCTGAACTACTCCCCTGCATCACCCCAATCATCTGCATGCACCCCGAGGCCTGGCACCCAGACGTCCCTGAGCTGGGCTGAATTATGGGGCTCCAGGAGCTCCCTGTGTGGCTTGGTTACCTTTCACTCCTTTTTTCTTTGCGGAGTCAGGAATTGAACTCAAGCCCTTGTGCTTGTCAGGCAAGCACCCCACTACTTTGTGGGACTTCAAACCATTCCTGGCCAAGCCCGTCATCCCAGCACTCAGAAGGCTGAGGCAGGAGGATCACCATAAGTTCAAGGCCAGCCTGGGCAGCAGGGTGAGAATCTGGCTCAAAAAAAAAAAACTAGCCCCAGCCCTGTACTCGGCACACAGTAGGTGCCCAGTGACACCAGCAGGGAGAGGGAGGAGCTCAGAACGAGGCCATCCTGGCAGGTGCCAGGACCTGTGGGAAGGATCCCTGCAGCACCTGCCCTGGTTCCCTTGTCCCCTGTGCCCCCAGGCACCATGTGGCAGCAAGGAGCATGGGGTGCAAGCCTGGCTCTCAGGGAACCCCCGATGGCATTGGCCTCAGTCCTGGTTGCTGTTCTCCATCACAAGTAAATGAGCCGGAGCAACAAGGCAGGAATGAAAGTTTGGATGGACGCATTTGTCACTTTGGGTGTGGGTCACAGCTCTGGCACTCAAAGCCAGAGGACTTATTTAAAAAAAAAAAAAACATCAGTAGGGCCTGGGAGATAGTTCAGTGGTCTAAGCGCCTACCTGGCAAGCACCCGGAAACTGGTTCAGTCCCTGTTACCGCATGCCATGCCAGCCCCGAGCCCAGCTGGCCACTAAAACAGCATGATGGCACACGCCTGCAATCCCAGTGCTGGGGAGGCTGAGGCAGGAGGAGCACTATGAGTCCACGCTGTGTGTCAAGACCCTGGACAGACAGACAGACAGACAGAAGACCCTGGACCAGATAGATAGACAGACAGACAGACAGACAGACAGATACATAGAAGACCCTGGACCAGATAGATAGATAGATAGATAGATAGATAGATAGATAGATAGATAGATAGATAGACAGACAGACAGACAGACAGACAGACAGATAGGCCTTGTTTAGAAATCATCAGTGGGCTTGGCATGGTGCCTCACACCTGTCATGCCAGCACTCGGGAGGCTGAAGCAGGAGGATAATCAGCTTGAGCCCAACCTGGGCAACTTAGTGAGTTAGTGAGGTCCTGCCTCAAAATTAAAAATAAAGAAGGGCCGAGGGGGTAACTTAGCAGGAAGACGCTGCGTTTGAGGCCCAGTGCCACTCCCAGCCCTGCTTACTGGGGAAACAGGTGGGGCCATTGTAACCCTGAAACTTTATGTGGGGCCTTTGGAGGCGAGGCAGGCTGATCACTCCTCAGCAGCGCAGCCCGGTGGACAGGGCGGTCTGAAGTCCTCCTCTGGAGTCAGCAAGCCCTCCTCCCCGCCCACGGCCTCCTCCCTGCCCGCCCCACCCCCACCTGCAGCTACCAGAGGCCTTTGCAGCAATGCTGCTTGCGTTGTGTGCACGGATTTCAGTTGGGGTCCGGGAGAGTGCTGTGTGGAGAGGGCTGTCTGCCTCTTGGTTCTCCTGCTGCCTGCGGTTGGGCCCCTCCCAAGCCTGGCCCACACAGGGGCAATTAATTGGGCAAAGTGCAACGCCCCTCCAGAGGCTTTTAGCAGCCTGCAGCCCCATGAGGGAGGTCGGATGACGTGGGAATGCGGCACCAGCCCAAGAGGCAGGGCAGCCCCCAAAGACCCACAGGGCCAGGGCAGAGAAGGCCTCACCCGGAGGTTAAGACAGGCTGCTCTGTAACAACACAGGACCCAAGAGAGGCTCCTGGTGCAACCCCGAGCTTTCAAAGCGCGCCAGCTATTTCTAAAAACTTAATATTTGCAGGCATGGTGGCCCACGCCTATAATCTGAGCAACTGAGAGGCAGAGGCAGGAGGATCGTTGTGAGTTCAAGACCAGTCTGGGCTATGCAGTGAGCTTAAGACCAGCCTAAACTGCATAACAAGACCCTGTCTCAGAAAGACCAATATTATATATATGTGTGTGTGTGTGTCCAGACTAGCCTTGAACTCACAGCAATCCTCCTGCCTCAGCCTCCCAAGTGCTGGAAATACAGGTATGCACCACCACTCCCAGCCTGTTAATTTGTTTTTTAATGTTTTCCTTTTTCTTTTTTTGTCTTCTTGAGACAGGGTCTCACTATGCAGTTCAGGCTGGCCTTAAGCTCACTTTGTAGCTTAAGCTGGTCTCAAACTCACAACAATCCTTCTGCCTCAGCCTCCCAAGTGCAAATGTTTTCTTTTTTAAAAAAAATTTTTTAATGTTTTCTTTATTCTCCACATTTTCATCTCTGAGAGAGCACCTTTAATTCTTTTTTGTAATCAGGAAATTTAAAATATAGTAAGTACAAAAGAGACCCCCTTAGGATTTGCACAAGGCCCAGGAAGGACAAAGAAGCCGTACCGTGGCCGCTTGCCCTGGGTGGGGCTGGAATCCCATTCCGTCCTGCTCCCAGCACCCTGTTCCCACAGGAGGGCCAGCGCTCTGGGGAGTTCCCTGAGGCCACCCAGCAAGCTGGGCTCCCAGGGGCTGAGACATGGTTCCCGCAGGACGGGCGAGCACTGTTGGAAGCGGCTTCGTGGTTTCCAGACAGGCACAGGTTCTTCCAGCAGCGACCCGGGGTCCTCTCAGGAAGGAACAGTAGGCAGTGAGGTCAGGGCCTCTTGGGGTCAGGCTGGCAGGAGAGTGGGGACAACAGGGACAGACTTCACCAGGACTGTGGAGAACCGGGCTTTAGGGGGAGGCACTGGGCCTTTTGCTGCCCACTCCAGCTGCCGTGATTTGTGACCGACTCCCTGTGGCCTCTGCCCTCTCCTCCACCTCTGCTTCCTGTCCTCTGCCACCAGCCCCGGGCTCCCCTGTCACCTTTCTCTGCCTCAGCTTCCACCCTTGTCAAGCGAGACCCTGACATCTCGTTGGTTTCCCCTTCAGTTGGTCATCACAGTGCATAACACAGAAAGGCACAGGCAACAGAAAAGCCCAGCTCCAAAGTTCATCTCAGAGAAGGGGCCAAGGAGATGGCTCAGTGGAATAAGCGCTTCCTTGGCAAGCACAAGGGCCTGAGTTCAATCCCCGGTTCTGCCAAAAAAACAAAAACAAAGCTTGTTACAGAGAGAACAGCCCTGTAGACTTCAGGTCAGGTAGGGTGGCACATGCCTGCCACCCCAGCACTCTGGAGGCCTGAAGCAGGAGGATGCCAAATCCAATGCCAACCCAGGCAACTTACAGAGACCTTGTCTCAAAATGAAATTTTTTTTAAATGGTTGAGGATATAGCTCAGCACAAAGGCCTTGGATTCAGCCTCTAGTACTGGTGGAAAAAAAAAGAATCCTCCACATCAAGAAGGAATATAAAAATCCCAGAAGTCCCCCATCCCCTTCAAACTCTTCTTTCTCCACAGAGAAGGGTGTCACTTTGGATACACGCAAGTATTCAGCTTCCCTTTCCTTTTTTATTGCTGTATACTACTCCTTCAGAGGAGCCCTCCAAGGCTTATCTATCCAATTGCTATGGATGGGATGCCCAATTCTAGATTTGGAACCATTTTGCATTTGAGGAGACTCAGGAGGAAATCCTGCCCTGTATGCAGTGCATGAAGGAGAGGCCTGTGTGCTGGAGCCCAGGGGCCCAAGGTGCAGCAGCTGAGACACAACACCCACTGGGGAAAGGGCCATAAGCGTCACATTCTGAGGCCCCTGGGTGAATCTGCCTCTGCTGACTTCAGCCCTATGACAGCAAAAGCCCCAGGACACACACACCTGCACTCCCACCACCTGCCTCTTTCTCCCACCTTAGCCTCCCTGTTGCCTTTCAGGGTCTCGCTGTGTAGCCTAGGCTGGCCTCGAATTCACGGGGATCCTCCAGCCTCAGCCTGCCAGGTGCTGGGATTACAGGCATGCGCCACCATGCCTGGCTTTTCAACCATGGAACACACCAGAGGTTTGACTCTGCCCTTCCTGGCCAAGTGAATGTGGTACTGGAACTGCGTGCATGTCAGTTTGGTCTTAGGTGAAATCGGTGAGGAGCGACGCCAGTGTTCGCAGCAAGGTCCTCCCCCACTGTCCCCACGGACCGAGCCAGCTTGTCACACTAGGTGACCCCAACACACAACTGTCAGTGTGAAAGATGGACAGAACCACTTCCGGCCTCAGATTTCGGGATGACCCCACACCGGGTGGCGAGTGTCGTGCCCCACAGTGGAACAGGTTCAGGTCATGGTGGCCCCAGAGCCAGGTTCCCCACTTCGGAAGAACACTTCCCGAGATCCCCGCCTCTGTGGCCTGGAGGGTGGGGAGGCAGCGGCGAACCCAGCTTCAGGATGCCCTGGGATAGGGGATAGGTCCTGTTCTGGCTCTTTCCCTTTCAGTCCCAGGGTTTGAATCCAGAGCCTTTGCACTGAACTACATTCAGCCGTTTATTTTTTATTTTTTATTTTGAGACAAGCACTCGCTAAGGGGTAAACAGGTGGGGCTCCCACCTGCCATCCTCCTGCTTCAGCTTCCCAGAATGCTCGGATGACAGGCGTGCACACCATCTGGCCTGGCTCTATTCTCCCCACTTTACAGCTGATAAACCGAGGCACAGGAGACATGCCACAACGCAGCCCACGCAGGCATCCCGACATTGTCCCCTCACAGGGGACACTCTTGCTCCCTACTCCATTCTTCCTGGACCAGCACCCGATGGGTCCCTTGAAGCACGCCCTCTGTTGGGCTTGTGTGGTCCAGCACCTCCCGGGGGTGCTGCGCCCCATCTTGCCCGGGCTTCCTCACGCCGGACCTACGAATCCACCCCCACCCACCCCCACGCCCCTTCTAGCCCCCCACTAGTCCATCTGCCCCAACCACTCAGCCCGGATTCACTTATGGAACACCTACTGTGACCCTCAGCCCAGGTAGCAACAGGACAGAAGCAGACCCTGCACTGGAGCTCTGGGTGCAGAAAAGGCGACCAAGTAGCTAGGACAGAGGCCTCCGCCTGGGGCCAGGTATCGATGGGCCAGACCCTCACCCAGGGCAGGGCCCCTACCAGGGCTGAACCGGAGAGGAGTTTGGGAGGAAAGAGGTGAGGCAGGAAAGCCAGGGCTGGCCTGAGTGGCCCGGTGCACAACCCAGCCTGGGCCAGGGACGTAAACCTGTGCCTTCTGCCGGTTGGGCAGCCCCAGCCCCTGCTTGCACACTGCTGCTTCCGGCCCAGGCTGAGTCCCCAGAGTTCAGCATGACACCTTCCATACAGCAACTCAAAGTGCCTGTCTTTGGGGCATGGTGGCACTTGCCTGTCATCCTGGCACTCTGGGAGGCTGAAACAGGAGGACTGCCAAGAGTTTGAGGCGTTCCTGGGCTACACAGGGAGACCCTGTCTGAAAAAAAAATTTTGAATTTTTTTAAAAGGTTGGGATGCAATTCAGTGCAAAATCCCTGGATACAACCTCAGACAAATGAGCCCACTGAGTACATGGTAACGGTGGGCAAGCACGCTGTGCAGATCAGACCACAGGAGACCTCGACAGCCCAGCTGTCTGGGTCTAGGGTGGCAAACATGAGGGAGACTCCAATGGCCCTCTCAGGAGAAGCTGGCTTTGAGCCCTGGATCCACCACCTGGAGCTGCAGGACTGAGAAAGTAACTTAATCTCTCTGAACCTTTGTTCAGATGCAAACACCCAACACAGGGCAGGTGCAGGGGCACAGGCAGGCAAGCCCCAGGACAGGCTGCAGAGCCTCACCTTGAGCTACAGCTGCTTCTAAACAGTGGTTCCCCTGTTACCTTACTTAAGCTGTGAGATGGCTTTTCCCTGCCCCAGTACTGGAGATTGAACCCAGGATCTTTGCACTGGGCCCTCTGAATGCCTCTTTTTGAAACAGTGTCTTCCATTGTCACTAAATCGCTCCATCTGAGCTCAAATGTGCAGTCCTCCTGCCTCAGCCTCCCAGAGTGCTCGGATTGCAGATGCGCACCACCAGTTTTTTTTGTTTCAGAGTCAGAGTTGGGATCAGCCTTGTGTTGCTTGGGAAGAGAGGAGAGGAATCCACTAGTCTTGGTCCTCAAGTATGTGTTAAATTTACAGCGAGCCACTGAAGCAAGAGGAAATACATAGATCCTAAAGCATTAGAGAGGGAAAATAGAATCTGCAGAAATTAATTCCACACAAAGGATTACAGGAAAGGAGAAAGAATAGACTACAAAAACAAGCACAAAAAAGAGCTAAGCTATTTGTTTGTTTGTAGTACTAAAGAACAAACCTAAGGCTTTTGCCTCCCTTTTGCTCGAGAGACTGGGTCTTGCTAAATCACTAAGTTGTCCAGACTAGGCTTAAACTTGTTTTTTTTTTTTTT
>PVKA01018872.1:0-21669 GCA_004027165.1 Ctenomys sociabilis | reverse complement strand
CTCCTACCTCAGCCTCCCAGAGCTTTCTAGGCCCATGCCACTGTCCAATCTTGGACAGGCATGACTGCATCTCCCTATTGTGGCCTGTATGGAGGAGAGGGCAGCAAACAGGCTCCAGAGGCCCAGGGACACCGCAGGAAGGTGACAGAGCCACAAGAGCCTAAAGTCTGAACCCACAGCTAGTCTAGAGGGTAGAGGCCAGAGAGGAAAGGGACAGCCCAGAGACAGCACAAATGGGAATGGTGGCTATCAGCCAGACTGACATGGTGACACGGGCCAAAGACTGGCCCTGAGGAGTAAGGCAGGCTTTCCCACAGCACAGGAGAAATTTCCCCCAAGGCACCAGGAGGGTTCAGAGGAGGGAGAGGGAGGGTTAGCTCTGGAGACCCCAGAGACAGCCTGGAGGCTGGACAGGGCTGGGGCAGGAGGGGTGGCTGCAAGACCCAAGGGACCCTGCACTCCAGCTTTGGATGGGAGAGGGCCAAGAAGCATTGAGCATGGGACCAGGAAGGAGGAAGAGCAGAATGAGGCCCAGTGCTGGCCAGGTGCCAGGAGTACCCACACGTCACCAGGACCCAGCAAGGGGCATTGCCCAGGAGTCCCCACTGGCACCTGGGCCCTGCTCTGTCGGCTTTCAGTTTCTCAGTCCAGACCCTGCAGCACATTCTGCCCCAGGGACCAGCCCTGGCCTGAAGGGACTGTTGCTGTTGTTAATAGAAACAGTAACTGAGCCCCTGCTCAGTGCACACCAGCATTTCCAAGGTGGCAATAAAAAGCCTCCCTTCAGAGGGGTTCTAGCTGGGCATGGTGGTGCACACCTGTAATCGCAGCACTCGGGAGGCAGAGGCAGGAGGATTATTGTGAGTTAGAGACCAGCCAGAACTGCATAGTAAGACCCTGTCTCAAAAAGACAAAAAATAAAAATAAATAAGTAAGCAGGTGTGGTGGTGCACACCAGGAAGCCCAACACTCAGGAGACTGAGGCAGGAGGGTTGGTGTGAGTTCAAGACTAGCCTGAACTACAAAGTGAGCTCAAGGCCAGCCTCAACTGCAAAGTGAGATCTTGTCTCAAAAAGACAAAATAATGGGGCTGGGGGATAGCTTCATGGAGTGCTTGCCTGGCAAGCCAAGATTCTGTGTTCAATCCTTGGTACCACCAAAAAAAAAAGACAAAATAATAATATTAAATAAAATAAAAATTTTAGGGGAGCTACAATGTAGCTCATTGTAAAGATCCTAGGTTGCATCCCCTGTACCAAACAAGCAAAAAGTATCTTCCTTGATTTTTCTTTTTCTATAGTTTTCCCTAAAATGAGCCCATACAAGTTTTATCAGTAGAAAAGACAGGCCTGTGCAGACCTGTTTCCGGGATGCAGGAGATCTCCTCAGCGTCTTCAGTCTGAGGGGGCTCCCGCCCCACCGGTCCAGGATGCGCTCCGGCTCTTTTGCTTCCCTGCCCCCAGTGCCCCTGCAAAGCTCTGAGACCTCGACCCACCTGATGTCTCAAAGCTTTGAGAGCCCAAATGCATCTCCTGTTCTTCACCCCGAGAGCACGAGGCATCTCAGTCATCACTTTCTCTTCACCAAGACACAACACCCAACACTTGCAAAACAAGGAAGACAGATTTATTTTGGCTTCAGTTTTCGGTCCACGATTAGCTGGCTTGGTGGAATAGGTATTTTCCCCTATTCCTGAAAGTTTCAAAAACAAGCAAGAAAGTGATCAGAATTAGCTGGCTTGGGTCGGCGAGATAGCTCAGCGGACTAAGTACCTGCTTAGGCAAGCTCAGGCACCCGGGCTGCATCCCAGGGCACCGGCCCCGCCCCAGGTGCTCGGAGCAAGCCACTGAGGCCCAGTTTGGCGGCACATGCCAGTAATCCCAGTGCTGGGGAGGTTGAAAACAGGATCAACCCAAGGACCTGAGTTCAATCCCCGGTTCCACAAAAAGAAAGGGAAGGAAGGAAGGAAGGAAGGAAGGAAGGAAGGAAGGAAGGAAGGAAGGAAGGAAGGAAGGAAAGAAAGAAAGAAAGAAAGAAAGAAAGAAAGAAAGAAAGAAAGAAAGAAAGAAAGAAAGAAAGAAGGATCACAAGGAGTCCAAGCTGTGTAGTGAGACATTCTACCGAATAAGAGAGGGAGAGTGCGCATTAGCTGGCTCCACTGCAGAACAACAGGACAGAAGGACCCGGTGGAGAAAAAGCTGAAAAGCTGCTCCAGTCATGGAGGCCAGGAAGCAGAGAGAGACGGGAGGAGCCTGGGGGGGAGACAAACTTTCCAGCGAGACCACACCTCCCAGCAGCAATCAGCAACAGCCCCATCATCCAGGCACCTTGCAAAAGGCCCAGCTCAGCGCACGAGGTTATGCAGGGACACCCAGATAGAAACCATAACCCCAGGACGGCTTCATGAGAGCATACCGGGTTAAAAGTCGGGGAAACCAAGTGATGGGCCTCCGTCCTGGTGGAGAAGGATGCCCGAGGCCGGGCTGGGTTGGGGCAGAACAGGGCGTAGGATGTGTTGGAGGAGCTGGGTTCCACGCCCCGCACGGGGAGGGGGAGGGGAGGTGTCGCAAGAGCGATGATTCGGGAAGGGACCGTTTTTTTCAGATCCCCCACGGGGGGTTACAGTGAGCAGGCCTGAGCCGTGGGTGTCGGGGGGCCCCGTGGCGGGGGCCCAGGCCCCTTCCCGCCTTCTCGGGCCTGGACCCTGGCGGTAGGCAGAGGCTAGCACACTGCTTGGCGCAGGGGAGGGGAGGGGCGTCCTTGCCAGGTCTGAGGCTGGCCGATGGGGTGATGGACCTCCTCCTGCAGGTAACCCACAGCGGGATGTGGAAGGGAGAGAGAGGGGAGCTGACAAGAGAAGGAAGGAGGAAGGTCAGTGCCAGAGGAGAGAAGAGCAGGTGCAAAGGCCCCAGGGCAGCAGCCTTACTGTGTGAGGAACCTGCCAGAACAGAGTACCAAAAGCATGTAGAGAGATAAGGGACGCCAGGTCAGGCGCTGAGGGGCAGAGGGAGGGACAGCATCTTCTTAGGGGGCCTCACTTCATTGTCTGTGTGGCCTCAGTGAAAGGCACAATAGAGCGCGGAGAACCCAGCCTAACCCCACATCTCCGTCGTGTGAGCATGAACTGCGCATGTCCGGAAGCACATCCGGCCAGGGCCCAGGAACTGCGCATGTCCGGAAGAGGCTACGCACTGATGTAAAATGGGCAGAAACCTTGAAACCTAGGGTGAAAAGAGCACAAACATTCCTAAGCTTCATCTTGATTACACAGTGAAAGAATAATATTGAGGAGATACTAGGTTAAATAAATATATTATTCAAAGTAATTATGATGCATCAGTTTTTTTAAAAACAACAAAAAATTGGTTTCACTAGTTTGGGTTTTTAAAAATAAGGAACTAGGAAAATGCAGAGCTGGACCCGTGTTTCACATGGAGTCTCTAATCGGGCAGCATTGGCAGAAGTGGTGGCCGTTATTATTCTGTGGGTCACCACTGTGCCAAGAATTATTACTGTTCTTAAGCTGGCTGCCTCTCAGGTATGTGGTTTTGCGATTCAACATTTCTGGGGGTTTGTTTTCTTGCTGCTTATTATACAAGTAACCAAAAAAAAAAAAAAAAAAAAAAAAGCAATGCCTGCAATCCCCAACAGCTGGAGAACAGCTTGGAGGATTTCCTTCCAGGGTTTTTTGGGGTTTTTGTTTTTGTGGGAGTTTTGTGCTTATGGTCTTTTTTGGGCACAATATAGACAGATCCCTAATTTTTAGCTTTGTGAAATTGTGCTTGCGCAATTGGAATTTTCCACTTCCCCCTTAATATTACACACAAGTGTGCACATGTCATTAACAAGGCTTCAACCACGTGACCAGTGGCTGTGTGGCCTTTTGTACCTCAGTGTCCAAGCAAGCGAGGAGGATCTCGGGAGACTCCACCTTGCATGCCCAGCTCAGCGCTGCCCCTTCCGTGGTCCCCTGACCCTCCCCCACTAAAGGTAGCAGCCAAGATCAAGGGCTGAGTGCTGGGACTGTGGGACCAGACAACCTGTGTCTAGTCCAAATCTGTCTCCTACTGGGAGAATTTGAGACAATCCATCTCTGTGCCTACTTCATACCCCCTCATGAGGCCCTCTTGGGCCCAATTAGGAAGATAATCACACGCAGCACATCTCTCTCCTTTTTATTCGTACACATTTGCAATATACACAACACATCATGCAGAGTGGACACACGCATATATGGCTTTAGTCCCTTTCATTGACTATTCCTCTGCCCTCAATCCTCCCACTCCTCCTCTAGATCCCCTTCCCATCCCATTGCCCTTATCTTTTCTTTTGTTTTTTTATTTTATTATTTTATTTTGTTATGAGGGATTGAACTCAAGACCTAGCAATTGCCAGGCAGGCACTTATTCTACTGAATAAGTCTCCCTGGCCCCTTCTTTTGCTTTTTAAATTATTTACACTTTAGGTTCTTTTTTTTTTTTTTTGAACTGAGGATTGAACTCAGGCCCTTGTGCTTGCTAGGGAAGTGCTTATGCCACTGAGCCATTTCCCCGGCCCTTTTTTTTCTTTTTCTATTTTTTTAGGGAAAGGTCTACAGGGTGTTCAGGGTCTCATGACTAGATCAGACTCATAGTGATCCGCCTTTTCACAGCCTCCCAAGAGCTGGGATTACAGGCGCATGCCACCATGCCCAGTCACAGTTGCCTTCTCAGTGAGCCAGGCAGGGCCAGCTCGGCGGTGGTTCTTCCTATAACCTTGTGTCTGATTTATTTCACTTCTCATTAGGTTTCAAGAGGTATCCATTTACCTATAAGTGACTCAGACTTCTCCTTTACGGCAGATTAGTACTACATTGTGCGCAGCTACCGTTATTTTTTAATCCATTCATCTGTTGATCAGCATATAGGCCTCTTCTAAGATGTAACTTATTGTGCACTGGCAGCACGATCATAACACCTACAGGTCTCATCCTAACCCTGAGCAAATGTGGAAATATTTCTAAAGAGAAGTACTTTCACTGTCACATGAGTAGGAATAATAAAAGCTTTACCTTCACATGAGTTCTGATCAAATACCAAGTGGAATTTAGTGTCAGTGTTACGAAAAATCTGATTTTCAGGGCTGACAGATTTTGGGGCTGTAGGTATTGAATACAGGCTTGTAATGGTACTGATTTTAAAGAGCAGTTAAGAGGATTAAATGAGTTATTACTTCAAAAGCATGTAGAGGGACCAGGGATACAGCTCAGCAGTGTAAACAACTTCCTGGCAAGCACAGGACCTGAGTTTAATCCCCAGTACCACAAAACAAAAAAAAAAAAAAATTTTTTTTTTAATTATGTAGGCCGGACATGGTGGCTCAGGCCTGTAATCCCAGCACTCAGGAGGCTGAGGCAGGAGGATTGTTGTGAGTTCAAGACCAGCCTGAGCTACAAAGTGAGCTTAAGGCCAGCCTGAACTGCATAGTGAGACCCTGTCTCAAAAAGACTAAATAAATAAATAAAGTATGTAGAACAGTATCTACAACCAAATATATGTTAATGGATGTTAGCTGCTGGTACTACAATTCTTTGTCTTTTTCTTAAAAAATAGACATAATTTACATGTAAAATGGCCCCATTTTAAGCATACAGTTGGCGAGTTTTGACAGCTACATTCACCCATGTAGCCACCCCCTCACTACGCAGCATTCTGATCGCCATCTCCCTCCTACAACCAGTGCCCTCACCCACCCACACTGGTGGGGACACCCGCTGGGAACATCTGGAGCTGGACCTCCCCCCGTCAGGTCAGCTTCCTCCTAGCACAGCTCTGGGGAGCCCCGGGTAGGCGGGTAGGCGGGCCATCAGCTCCTCCCTCCCCACAGGCAGCTGTCTGTTCCCCATTGGTGGACATTTGGGCGGCTTCCCTCTAGGCTGTGAAGAACAGGATCTCTGTGAACACCCACGTGTCAGCTGTCCTGTTACTCTTGAGGACACACCCGGGAGTGTGATGGCCAGTGTGTGGCAGCAGCTCTGGTTTTTTGTTAGCTTCGTAGGATTTTTGTTTTTCTTCTCTGAGACAAGGTCTCCATATGCAGTCCAAGCTGACCTTGGACTCACTGTGTAGTTGTGCTGTCTTCCATTTCAGCATCCTCCTGCCTTAGCCTCCTAAGTACGGGGATTACAGACACACATGGCCTACCATTCCAAGCCCACAGCTCTAGTATTAGCTTTATAAGCAGCTGTCAGACTGTTTTCCAAAGCAGCCCCTCTATCCCATGCTCTTGCCATCCCTGAATCACACCCTGGCCACAATAACTGCCAACCTTACTGACCCATGTCCCCCACCCCAGGTGATCCGTACTGACACGTTCAAGCACCTGCGGCACCTGGAGATCCTGCAGCTGAGCAAAAACCTGGTGCGCAAGATCGAGGTGGGCGCCTTCAACGGGCTGCCCAGCCTGAACACGCTGGAGCTCTTTGACAACCGGCTGACCACAGTGCCCACACAGGCCTTCGAGTACTTGTCCAAGCTGCGGGAGCTCTGGCTACGCAACAACCCCATCGAGAGCATCCCCTCCTACGCCTTCAACCGCGTGCCCTCCCTGCGCCGCCTCGACCTGGGTGAGCTCAAGCGGTTGGAGTACATCTCTGAGGCCGCCTTCGAGGGGCTGGTCAACCTGCGCTACCTCAACCTGGGCATGTGCAACCTCAAGGACATCCCCAACCTGACAGCCCTTGTGCGCCTGGAGGAGCTGGAGCTGTCGGGCAACCGGCTGGACCTCATCCGCCCGGGCTCCTTCCAGGGCCTCACAAGCCTGCGAAAGCTGTGGCTCATGCACGCCCAGGTGGCCACCATCGAGCGCAATGCCTTCGACGACCTCAAGTCGCTGGAGGAGCTCAACCTGTCCCACAACAACCTGATGTCGCTCCCCCACGACCTCTTCACGCCCCTGCACCGCCTCGAGCGCGTGCACCTCAACCATAACCCCTGGCACTGTAACTGCGATGTGCTCTGGCTGAGCTGGTGGCTCAAGGAGACAGTGCCCAGCAACACCACCTGTTGTGCACGCTGCCATGCGCCTGCGGGGCTCAAGGGCCGCTACATCGGTGAGCTCGACCAGTCACACTTCACCTGCTACGCGCCAGTCATCGTGGAGCCGCCCACGGACCTCAACGTCACCGAGGGCATGGCGGCTGAGCTCAAGTGCCGCACAGGCACTTCCATGACCTCGGTGAACTGGCTGACGCCCAACGGCACGCTTATGACACACGGATCCTACCGTGTGCGCATCTCCGTGCTGCACGACGGCACGCTCAACTTCACTAACGTCACCGTGCAGGACACCGGCCAGTACACGTGCATGGTGACGAACTCAGCCGGCAACACCACGGCCTCCGCCACGCTCAATGTCTCTGCTGTGGACCCTGTAGCTGCTGGGGGCGGCGGAGCCCCGGGGGGCGGCGCGGGCGGCGTCACAGGGGGCAGTGGTGGCTACACCTACTTCACCACAGTCACCGTGGAGACGCTGGAGACGCAGCCGGGCGAGGAGGCGCTGCAGCCGCATGGGACGGAGAAGGAGCCCCCGGGGCCCACGACTGACGGCAGCTGGGGCGGGGGTCGGCCCGGGGATGTGGCGGGCCCGGCCTCGTCTTCCACCACAGCACCCGCGCCGCGCTCCTCGCGGCCCACGGAAAAAGCGTTCACGGTGCCCATCACGGACGTGACGGAGAACGCCCTCAAGGACCTAGACGACGTGATGAAGACCACCAAGATTATCATCGGCTGCTTCGTGGCCATCACATTCATGGCCGCGGTGATGCTCGTAGCCTTCTACAAGCTGCGCAAGCAGCACCAGATGCACAAGCATCATGGGCCCACGCGCACCGTGGAGATCATCAACGTGGAGGACGAGCTGCCCGCCGCCTCGGCCGTGTCCGTGGCCGCCGCCGCCGCCGTGGCCGGAGGCGCGGGCGTGGGCGGCGACAGCCACCTGGCACTGCCCGCCCTGGAGCGCGACCACCTTAACCACCACCACTATGTGGCGGCCGCCTTCAAGGCGCACTACGGCGGCGCGGCCGGCGGCGGGGGCTGCGGGGGCAAAGGCCCGGCCGGCCTCAACTCCATCCACGAACCTCTGCTCTTCAAGAGCGGCTCCAAGGAGAACGTGCAAGAGACGCAGATCTGAGCCCGGCGGGTGCGCGCGGGGCAGGGCGCGGGCAGGGGATCCGCAGGGACAGAACGGGCTCCCGGCGGCACCTCGGGGCCTCTGCCCATCCACACGCGCGCCCGGGACCAGGGGGGACGCGGGACCCTGGAGCAGCAGCCGCGCCCCGCACCTCCCGCGCGCCCTCCCCTTGCACCGGCCCCCCTGGCCAATCGCCCGCCACCTTCCAGGGAAAAGAGGAGCTTTTTTGAGGGGTGCCCTTTCCCCTCACACCCGACAGCCCTCCTTTTACGGTTCATTTTTTTGCAGTTTGACGCCTGTCCCTCCCTCCCAAGTCCTCCACCCTGGAAACCCAAGAGACAAACACGCGCGTTGTCGCCGGAGCTCCCTGACCCCGGTTGTCCCCAGCGCCGCGCGCGCTACTCCTGCCCTGACCTGCGGCTGGGGTGTCGGCGACCCCCGCGCTCGGCTCCCCTTCCCCACAGACTCTTTTGATACTGAAGGGAGGTTTGCGTCAACGACTACCTGCTCTGTAATTACTTTAAAAAAAAAAAAAAAACACGAAAAAGTAAAAAAATATATATATATATTTTGGGGGCGGTCATGAAAGCAGACAGGAGACAGAAAATAAAGTGGATGTGGGTGGGGAGAGAGTGAGAGGGTGGAAGCCAAAAGGCCAAAGCCTCAGGTGGCCCTGCCCCACGGCGCCACCTGCTGGGTTTACGCCCTGCCCCCTTCACCCCAGGCTCAGCCTCTTTCACCCCAGGGGGCCTGGGTCGACCAGTTGCACACTCTTGCCTCCTCCTTCCCATGTCCCAGGTCTAAGGTGGAGCTTTGGAGGTCTATCAAGATTTCTCTCTCTGTCACACACACACACACACACACACACACACACACACACACACACACACACACCATCCTGCACATCACAGCAGACAACGCAGAAGCACCCCAAGGGCTACAAAATACTAATCTGGGTGGCTTAGAATGACAGAAATGTACTGTCGCCATTCTGGACGCAGCAGGTCCCCAACCTAGGTGACACAAGGCTGTGCTCCCTCTGGTTTCCAGGGGAAGGGTCCTCCCTCAGGGCAGCATCCCCCTGTGAACGTGTGCCCAACTTCCTCCCCACGTCGCCCAGCAGCTCTCCACCTGGAGACACCGGTGGCCACTGCAGGCGCACGTGAGCACGGAGGCCAGGGCTGCTAGACACTCTTTCCGGGTGACACCATGCAGCCATGGCCCCACCCAAGCACATCCCCTGTCCCACCGCAGGCACACTGAAGTCTTCTCTGGGACAAAACGAGGGCAGAGGGGAGGGGAGAGGATGGGGCAGAGCCCTAGGGAGCCACGAGGGGGAGCAAGCTCAGGGGACAGTGGGGCTGCAAGTGTTCAGGATTCAGCCTCAGGGGGCTGCCCCCACACCTGTCACTAAGCCGAGCAGGTATAAAAACCCTGTCCCGAGCACTATGGGATACACTCAGGATCCTAGTAGAGGCCACCACCTTGCCCTGGGTGCTCCGTGAGTGCCCTAACCCTGCCCCCTTTCCTGTCTGTCTCTTCATCCCAGAGCCTTATCTGCCCCACCCTGACCGCCAGAATTCTTCCCTTATCTGTGCTCAGCAGGGCACCACCTCTGTGACAACCCTGTGTCCCGGGCCCTATCTGCTAGTCTGTCCCCTCTCTGCCTGCCCATCAACAAGGGCCTTGCATCCATTCCCGCCCCATCTTCCTTGGCCCAGGCAGCCCGGATCCTGGTTGCCATGGCAACACTGCAGCGGTACCAGGTGGTGGCGGGGGCAGGGAGCCGGGCACCGCAGCTCCGCCATCTCTGTGCCAGGCCCAGCAGTGCAGTCGCCGGGCTTCTCCTGGGAGCACTCAGGGACTCCCTGGGCTGCGCTGAGCCTCTTTGGGGCTGGGTTGCAGTGGGCAGGATAGAAGGAGAGCAAAGGTGCTGGGCAGGGGCACCAGCATCTGCCGGGTAGGGGGTGCAAGGTGGAATCAAGGTGAACTGAAGGACGATCAGACCCGAGGAAGGGGGTGCTATCTCAGGCTTCAGGGTGCAAAGAGCACCCTACTGTGGGATTGGGGGCCTTGAACCACCAAGGGCAGGTGGAGACACAAGGGCTAGGACCAGGCCAACGTCTCCTCCCCTAGGCACCTGAAGGGCAGAGAAGGCCCTAGGTACCTGGCAACAAGGGGACAGGCTGAGGGCCCAGAGTCACTGTCACCAGCTCTTCTCCTCGTACCAAGCAAGATACAGTTTCCATGACAACCTGGCTGGCCAGAAAAGGGGGCGGGGGGACTGCAAAGGGAATTTTCCACATCAGAAGGAAGGAGTGAAGCAGTGCGGGCTGCAGAGGAAGGAATGGCAGGAAGGCAGGGGCTGTGCGGGACTGGCCAAGCCCCAGTCCCCACGGCCCTGCCCAAGGGCGCCCCTGGGCCACATTTGGCAAAACCACTGCCCACCTCTGGCAGCTGTGGACAAGTGGGAGGTTCAGGCAAGGCCAAAGATCAAACGTCCAAAGATCAGCGGCTACCCAGCCTGCACAGGGGGCAGTGAGCTGTCAGGGAGGCCTGGCTGCAGATCATCCGACCAAGGGCATGCCCCCCAACAGGATCCCCTGGAAGGTGGGGGTGGTGGGCTACGGCCGCCTCGGTGAGTCCCTTGCCATCATGGGCCCCTGCCCCAAGGCCCAACAGCTCAGCTCTATGCAGTGCCTTTCATCTGACTGTCGCCTACCCAGACATCAGCATCAGACAGCCCACCATGCCCCCGGCCTCTCCCTCTGGGTCTCTGTTTGTTTGACCTCTCTGGTTTATGCCCCTTCATCACCTCTGTCCTTCACTTTCTGGATGTCTTGCTGTCTTGAGTCCTTGTCCCCTCTCTGGGTTTCTGTCCCCTCCTCTGGGCCCCTGCTCCCTCATCCTACCTCCTCTCTGCTGTTTCCTCCCTCCTGGGCCTCGGTCCCTCTCTCTGGGTCAGTTCCCCTCTCTCTGAATCTGTGTCCACCTCTGGTCCCTCCCCACCCTGTCTCCCTCCCTCTTGGGTCTCTAAGCGCCTCTGGCTCTGAAGCCCTTTTTCTTCCCTTACCCTAGGACAGTCCCTGGTCTCCCATCTTCTGGCTCAGGGATCTGACCTGGGCCTTGAGCTGGTTTTTGTCTGGAACCGTGACCCAGCCCGCATGGCAGGGAGCGTACCCTCATCCCTGCAGCTCCACAACCTCGCTGACCTTGGGGAAAGGTCAGTGGCCCACCATGAGAGGGGCTTCCTTTTCTGGCCTCCCTGAGCAGACAAACCCCCTCCATACCTTGTTTCACCCAGAAGTAAAGTGGGAAGAGCCACACACACCTCCCTGTCCTAGGCCGGGGTGAAGAATGACAGGGCTCCAATACTGGGGGTGAGCCTGGGAAGGGGAGGCCTAATTCAGCTCCCAGGCCTTCTCCCATTTCTCCTCTCCCAGGCATCCTGATCTTGTGGTAGAAGTGGCCCATCCCAAAATAATCCATGAATCTGGGGCCCACATCCTGAGCCATGCCAACCTGCTGGTGAGCCCCCTTAACCTACAACCTAGACCTCAATCCCCTTCATCTTGGCTCTGTTCACCCTAAGCACAGTCTGGTCCCAACCCTCCCTACCTTCGCACACCCAGGTGGGCTCCCCATCAGCCTTGGCTGACCGTAGCACAGAGCAGCAGCTCCTGGACGCCTCTCACCGCTGGGGCCATGCCGTGTTTGTAGCCCGAGGAGCCCTGTGGGGCACTGAGGACATTTCAAGATTGGATGCAGCTGGGGGCCTCCAGGTAAGGAGGCTCCTTCTCAGACAGGAGCCTGAGAAGCGCCCCAGTTGCCCTGACCAGCTCTTGCTTTCAGAGCCTGCGAGTCACCATGGCCACACACCCGGATGGCTTCCGGCTAGAGGGACCCCTAGCTACAGCCCACAGCACTGGCCCACGCACTGTGCTCTATGAAGGCCCTGTCCGTGGGCTCTGCCCCTTTGCTCCTCGAAACTCCAACACCATGGCAGCAGCTGCCCTGGCTGCGCCCAGCCTGGGCTTTGACAACGTGATCGGGGTGCTTGTGGCAGATGTCAGGTGAGCGGAGTGGAGCTGGGTCAGGCTGGATCAGGCCTGCCCCTCATCCCTGCTTTCTGCAGCCTCGCGGACATGCATGTGGTAGACGTGGAGCTGAGAGGACCTCCGGGGCCCACAGGCCGGAACTTCGCTGTGCACACCCACCGGGAGAACCCCGCGGAGCCAGGCGCTGTCACAGGCTCCGCCACGGTCACCGCCTTCTGGCGCAGCCTCCTGGGTGCGGCCATCCCTCCCCTGGCAGAGGCCCCTCTCCTGGGCTCTGGGCTGCTGTTCTCTGTGGGGCTGGGGTCTCAAGTTCGCTTCAGTCTCCACTGACCTATATTCCTGATGTCCTGAACCTCCATGCCCCACCACCTCACTCATATTTCTATGTGTCTGGCTCTGTCCACGTCCTCCTCTCCGTGGTCCTAGGTCGGTCTCTGAGTCCCATCTACCCTCGCTGGTCTGCCCCTTCCTCCCACCACTCTCTTCCCTTCTCGGTCTTTCATTTTCATTCCTTTCTCCCCACCCCCAGGCTGCTGCGAGCTAGTCTCCAGGCCAGGGATCCACCTCTGCTGAGACAAGGCTTCCACCCGGGAAGACATGCTACCACTGCCTACTCTTGCCCTGGCTGCACTTTCCAAGAGCTACCTCCTTTCACAGTAAAGTGCACAGAGACTTTTCCCCCCGAGACCATGTGGCCCCTGTGGTTATTTCTCTCTGTGACGTCACTTAGCGTCTTACACAGCACCTGACGCCATCATGGTGGGCGGGCAAATATAGCTGCCGGAAGCTGTCGCGAGAGTTTAGGGACTACACTTCCCAGAATCCCCTGGCAAGAAGTGGGCTTGGCTTCCCCTGGGGTTGAATATCCAAGACTCATTTCCGGAGTTTGCTCTAGGGACTGAAAGAAGTTGTAGTTCTGCATTTGTTACCGGCGAAACCGCACTTCCGGGCCAGGCGGCCTAGACGGTCCAGGGAGCGCAAGAGTCCTGTGGCGGCCATCGGGAGTCGTAGTCCAGAGCGCGGGGGTCACTGGGACCTGTAGTCCTTCCTGCCAACCCAGTCAGTGCGGTATTGCCCGCCTCACGCTCGGAGCCGAGAGCTGCCGCCCAGGGGGATGCGGAAGCCCCTGGTTCGGGGAAGCGGAGAGGCAGGCGGGGTGAGGGGCGTTGCCAGGCAAAGGGCGAGGGCCGTGGTTTGGGTTTTGGTCGGAGAAAGGGCTTTAAAACTTGATGACTGTGGTGGAGGCCTGGTTGCCCGGTGATAAGAAAAGAAATAACTGTTGCTTAGTGATTGGGGAGGGTGCTGTTACCAGGTGACAAGAGGATAGTTTTTTAATGAGCAGAGGAAGGGGAGCCTTCTGTTTCTAGGCGACCAGAAGAGACCCTGTTACCTAGAGACGGGGTTGTGGGGAGGAGTCCTCTATTGCTAGGTAATCAGAGGAGGGATTTTGTTACCCAGAGTGTGTATGGGGGGGGTCTTCTGTTGCTAGGAAACTAGTGATTCTGTTACCTAGGAATAGGAGAGGAAGGTCCTCTGTTGCTAGGTGACAATGATAGGCATCCTTTTACTTAGAAACCGGAGGAGTTTCTCAGTTGTCAAAGGAGAAGAGACCTTTTTTTTCTAGGAATAGGGGATGGAGGTGGCTTGTGTTGCCCTGTGCCAGCCCAAGGAGCAGGAAAGGGCCCAGTGCCCTCCGAGGCTGCCCACACCTTGACATTGGTGACCAGGGGTTTCCTGGGAGGTTGGCCCTCACACTGAGCCTCCAGATCTTGAAGCCCTGAGCACCTTCTCCCCCTCCCCAACCCCAGCAGGAGCTGAGGGCAGCATGTCCCAGGCCCCAGGAGCACAGCAGAGTCCACCCTCCGTGTACCATGAGAGGCAGCGCCTGGAGCTGTGTGCCGTCCACGCCCTCAACAACGTCCTGCAGCAGCAGCTGTTTAGCCAGGAGGCTGCCGATGAGATCTGCAAGAGGTGACTGTCACCCGCCCTGACCCCTGGAGAAGCAGGGTTCAGACAGAAAGGCCAAGCATCCCAACTAGGGCTCACAGCGAGGCCAGGCCATGCCCCTGCACCCACCTGAAGGGCAGCTGGGGCTACACATGGAGACGGTGCATAACCCTACATCTAATCCTCACCTGCTCAGGGCCCTCTGTGACCCCCTAGTCCCCTTAGGGAGAGTCCTGAGCCCCTCAGCCTGGTATCCATGCCTGTGTGCCATGCTGTTGGATGGTGTCAACCTCTGCAGCTGTCCTTCTCAGTGCTCCACTCAAACCAGACATCTTTGCGGCTCCTAAGCAACCCCACTGCGAGGCCTCCAGGCCTTTACCCAGCCATTCTTTTGCCCAGTGTGGCTCCCTCCCTCGGTAGTCTGGATGTTCCCCAAGACTCAGGCAGCATTTCTTTATAATAATTCTGCCTTAGCCTCACCTCTCAGTCTGTCTCTCTGCTTTCCGAACCTTCCACCCAGCCTCCTTGCCTCTACATGCTATCCTCCAGCCAGCCCTCCAAAGTCCCAGATGGCTCCTCCTACACCCTCTCTAGCTCTCAGCCTCCTGCAGCTCCTTAGTAACCCTCAAGCTGATTATTATAGAATTTATTCCTCTCTTCTCATTCAAAACGGGGGTCCATGGAGTCTTGTGCCAAGGCCAGAGCTGAGTCAGACAGGAGCCCTGTACCAGGGAGGAGGCGAGGGAAAACAGACACAGAAAAATAAAGCTCAAGCTGTCCCATCCCCCTCCCTTCCCCACCAGGGCCAGGGCGGGGAACAAAGATCCAGTTGTTCTGAGCAGGAGCAGGAGGGCTAGAGATACTTGTGGCTGCAGGGTGGGCCCAGGGTGCAGGAGGGAAGAGTAGGACTGCAGGGGATGGCTGGGGACAGGTGACTTGGAAGGGCCAATGCCAGAACCACAGAGCACAGAGTGCCAGTCGAAGGAGGCAGGACCCTGTCCTGGGGCCATGGGGGAGCTGTGGGCTGGAGATGAGCAGGCGATGGGAAAACAATGATGCCAGGCACAGGGACACACGCCTGTGTCATCCCAGCAACTAGAGAAGCTGAGGCAGGAGCAGCGCATGTTCAGAGCCCACCTGGAAAACTTAGCAAGACCTTGCTTATCTCATTTACAAGGCTGGGAGTGTGGGCCCGCAGGTAGAGCACAGGCTAAAATGCTCAAGGCCCTGAGTCCGGTCCCAGATTGTGGGGCTCAGCTTGCTGGGGGAGCCCAGCACAGGGGTCAGCAGACTCCCCTCAGAGCAGGTGCACCTGAGGTGGACCTTGGAAGGGTCTGGTCATGATGAGAAGGGGGAGGGAGGGGGGAGCTTGGGAGGACAGAGGCTAGGGAGATCCAGGTAGAAAGAAGAAGACAAAAGCCTGAGTGGAGTCAGGGGCAGGACTGGAGTGCCAATTAGCAGTGTGGCTGTAGGGGGGAACAGCCCACCACGTGGAAGGATGAGCCTGTCTAGGGCCTGAGCTCAGGCTTATGTCACCCTCTCTCCCAGGCTGGCCCCAGACTCCCGGCTGAACCCCCACCGCAGCCTCCTGGGTACTGGCAACTATGACGTCAATGTGATCATGGCAGCCCTGCAAGGCCTGGGCCTGGCCGCTGTGTGGTGGGACAGGAGGAGGTAGGACCTAGAGTGGGCATCTAGGCCCACAGTGGGACCACCAAGAGGCAGGGACAAGGCCACGCCACTCAGCATGGGGAAGGGCCGTGTGGTCCACAGTCCTGCTGAGTCGGTAGGTGGTGGTAGAATAGTGACATCTAAGAGGAGACCAGGAGGTCGGTGGTGTTGGGGTGGGGCTGTGCCTGGGTGTTGAGTGAATACAAGACAGGCAGTTGGCAGGGGCAGATGTCTCAGGGGTGACTGTAACTAGGAGGTGGGTGATACTGCCAAGTGGATAGGGCTGGGGTGAAGGGTAGCTAGGCCACAGGGTAGAGGCTGGCTGGTGCTGGCTGTGTCGGCAGGTGGGTGGCTGGGGAGGTATGGATGGATTGGGCTGAGTGACTATGGAAGTGGTAGATTAGCAGGTAGGAGGTTGGCTGGTGGCCGGAAGCCCTGATAGGATGGTGCAGAGGGGGCGAGGGGGAAGGTGCCGGGTGGGTGGCTGCATGGGTAGATGTGACTCCTGGCCTTACCCTGCGCTGCCCCCCAGGCCCCTGTCCCAGCTGGCCTTGCCCCAAGTACTGGGGCTGATCCTGAACATGCCCTCACCTGTGTCACTGGGGCTGCTGTCCCTGCCGCTGCGCCGGCGGCACTGGGTGGCCCTGCGCCAGGTGGGCGGCATCTACTACAACCTGGACTCCAAGCTCCGGGCACCAGAGGTCCTCGGGGATGAGGATGGTGTCAGGTGAGCCTGAGAGGGAGGGACACAGGACAGCCTCGAGCCCGAGCCTTACCCTTGCCCCCCACCCTACAAAGGAAACCCAGAGGGGGCTGGGCCTGTCTCCCCATATTCCACCCAGGGCCTTCCTGGCAGCCGCCCTGGCCCAAGGGCTGTGCGAGGTACTGCTGGTGGTGACCAAGGAGGTGGAGGAGAAGGGTTGCTGGCTGCAGACCGACTGACCAGCCAACAGACCACCTGACTGCTCGCAGGGACTGCTTCAGTGCTGCCTGGTACAGTGCCCGCAACCATGGCCAGTCCGAGTTCAAGTGCCAGGGGAGGGCCTGTGTGTGCTGGCCCCTCCCCACGTTCCCCACTCCCCATGCCGCTGCTGCCTCAATAAATCTGATCTGTTCCAGTATGGCCTTCATCTGCCTGATGCCTGCGGGCTCTCTCACCCAGGGCACCACGTAGGGGGTGGGAGAGACCCGTTGTGGCCGTGGGCATTCAGTAGGATGGGAGCCACGCCACGCTAGTGGTGGTGCACACCTGTCCTCCCAGCATTCCAGGCGGCTGAGACAGGAGGGTCATGAATTCTAGCCCAGTCTAGGCAATTTAGAGCCTTAATGAGATTCTGTCTCAAAAGAGTGAAAGTGGTCCAGTCAGATAAAACGGATTAAAGCACCCACTTAGGCAGCCTGGGACAGGGTTCAATCCCCACCTTGCCATGCCAACCCTGCCCCCAGGCAGTGCTGAGACACAACTGAGAGTGGGAGGGGCTGGGGAGATGGCTCAGTGGAATAAGCGCTTCCCTGACAAGCACAAGGACCTGAGTTCAATCCCTGGTTCCACCAAAAAAAAAAAAAAAAAAAATTTATGGGGCCAGGGAGATGGCTCAGTAGAATAAGCGCTTCTCTGGCAAGCGCAAGGGTCTGAGTTCAATCCCCAGTTCCACCAAAAAAAAAAAAAAAACAACAGGCTGGGTGTGGTTGCGTGTTCCTATACTCCCAGCACTTGGGAGGCTGAAAACAGGTGGATCACTAGAGTCTGATTTGTGTAGTGAGATCCTATAGACCTGTACTAAATAAAAAATTTAAAAATTTTGAAAGGGCTGGGGATGTAGCTCAGAGGAAAGGCTTGGATTTCTTTGCAAGCACTAAAAAGAAAAGAAACAAAAGCAGGAAGGAAGGAGGCTTTGTTCCTTGGCTGTCTGCTCCAAGGCAGGCAGAGCTTGGGCCAGAGCTGTCAGAGGGTCTGAGAGCTCACGATCAGAGCCAACCCAGGCTGTGGGGCCTAGGCAGTCACAGTCTCTGAGCCCCTCAGCAGGCATGTGATGGAACCTGGGTGCTATAAGCCACCAGTGTGGTTGCCACAGGCACATGCCTCCCAGGAGGAAGCAGCAGGAGGAGGACAAGCACCCAGGCTGGAGGACAGCCCTGCAGAGGCTGCAGTGGGGACAATGACTCCCACCCCGGGGAGCAGGGTTTCCTACCCCTGCACTGGACACCCAGGGCTGGGCAGCAGTGGTCACCCTGAGCCAGCTGTGGGTGACAAGAGGACACTAGGGTTCCTTGCCCCAAGGTGTGGGTGTCAGAGGGAGTCACAGGGTGCATGGGACAGGGACTGGGACCAGATTAGCTGGGGAAAGGTGAGGGGCCTCAGAGCTGGTGGGGTGTGGCTCATAGGGCCTGGGCTGTATCTCTTGGCACTGCCAAAAATAAGTTAGCCGGGAATTGGGAGGGATGGGAGCTGGGAACCACCGTGGTTATCTGAGGAGGTGATGACACAGAGCAGACAGGACAGGACAACCTTGGGGTGGGCAGGAAGAGGCCCCGTGGGTGGCCTCAGGAGTGAGAGGGGGTGAGGGCTGGGAGGGCGGGGTTCCTGGGGACAGAAGGAGGGGGAGACCCAGGTTCAGAGTACAGGGCTCATGGGCTAGGGAGGGGAGCCCAGGGACAGAAGTACATAGAGGGCATGGCTGGACCCAGGGCCAGGGCCCCAGGGCCTTGCCTCACACACCACCACCACCACCACCCCCGCAGCCAGTACAGCCCTCATCCCCGGCATGGGGTCAAGTGGGGAGGGGAGGCCAGTGAAGAGAGCCTCTACCCCCACGGTGCCCCCGCCACAGTTTGCTGTCCCTTTGTCCCTCACCCCAGGCTGCCTGCCGCCTGTCCCCGTGGCAGACAGCCGGAGGGCCTGGAGGGCTTCTATTCCTGGCCGAGGGCAGCGCGGCGGCCTCTCAGGTGCTTCCCAGCCATGGCCAAATAAGGTCCGGAGGCGCTGCCCGCAGGCCGAGGAGGGTCGCGGGGCGGGGTGGGGGTGGGGAGCAGCTGTCCCGCAGCTGGCGACAGCTGAGGCCCGATTTAGCCGCCGAGGGGTCGGGCCAGATGAGGGGCGGGCCCAACCGCCCCTTAAAGCTCGGGGCTGGGTGCGCGTGCGCTGCCGCCGGCGCCAGGTGAGGGGGTGCTCCGCCCGCGCCCCTCGGGTCCCCTCCCGCTCGGCTCCTCTGCCCGACTTCCCTCCAGGCCCCAGGTCCCTGAGGTCGCCTTCTCTCGCTGTCTCGGGCTTCCCCTCCCCGCCCCTGCCCCTGCCTTCGCTCTCCCAGCCTCTCGGGGACCTGCTCGGGGCCCGGGCCTCTCGCTGCCCACCCGGCACCGATCTCCGTCCCCGGCTCTCTCTCCATCTCGTCCCGCTGCTCCCCCTCCTCCCTTTCTGTATTTCTGTCCCTCCGTGTCCCTGTCGCCGGCCTCTCGCTCTGCGCCGTCCACTCCGCCCACCTCCTGGCTCCTGGCTGTCCCTGTCCCTCTCTGACCCGTCTCGGCTCCCGGGGGAGCCCCGTGCGGCGGTGCGCGCGGCTGAATAAAGCAGGTTCTGTCCTCATCTGTCGCCCTCTGCCTGTCTTTCCTTCCTGTCTCTCTGTCGTTCGGTGTGTGGGGTGGGACCTACCCTCCTTCCTCGCAGACCAAGCCGGGTGGACGCGGAGGGGACAGGGGAAAGCAGCCATGGGGGGAGGGGTTCAGGGAGCAGGGACACCGCCCCCCCGAGGCCCAAATGCCCCTGGGGGCGCAGCATGGCAGCAGTGTTAGGCCGGGACATTGGCCGTGTTCCCTCGCTTGCCCCTCCCGGCGACCTCTTCCTGCCCTGTCCTGTCCATCAGCAGGTACATACATGTCCTTGTCGCCTGCTGTGAGCTCTTACCCCCCACAACCCCCGCCCTCCCCCCGACCGTCCCTCCCCACCCGTCCCTTCCCGCAGCTGCCTGGGTGCTTTCTTCTCCCTGACTGCAGTGGGGACAATGAGCTGCCAGGAAGGAGGGAAGGAGTAGGCACCGCGGGGCATCTGCAGCAAGGTGTCCTGGGGCCCTGCACCGTGCACACCGCTTGTCCCTTCCTCCTCTCTCCCGCTTCCACTCCCGGGACAGCTCTGAGCATCTACTGTGTACTGGGCATATCATATGGGGCCACCGTGCCCGCCCTCACCCCTGTCCCTGCTGGTTCTGGCCTCTGCCTCTTTCTGCTCTTAGCCAGGGAAGGAAGCGGGCACCTACTGAGCGCCCACAGTGTACCAGGCTGGCTTTCTGCCCTTGCACTCCCCTCACTTGCCCCCGTTCCTGCACCCCAATCTCTCCCTTTGGCTCCATCGACTGGGGGACGGACAGAAACAAGCAACGGATGAAGAGCCTCCTGGACAGGCAGGAAAGGGCCTGGCTCACTGCTCCGGTCGCGCCGGCCTCTCCACTCCTCCGCTCTGCCAGCTTCTCGGCCTGTTCTGAGTGCTGCACTTATTGAGCGCCTGCTGTATACTCTGTGATCTGCCACCCTGCTTCCCTACCCCATAGACTTCTTTGCCAATCTGGCCCTGCTTCTCCTTCCTGTGCTCCTCAGCCCTACCTCAGCCCCACGCCCAGATCTTCACCTGTCGTCTCTGCTCTCCCACTCCTCTGCACACAGCCTCACTTCCTCTGGACTAAGCTCTCCTGGGGAGGAAAGAGGCCGGTATGGAGCACTCGCTGTGGGCTGCGGGGCTGCCTCCCTCCAGGCAGGATGAGGCGGCCCTGAGCCTGTGTTCTCCTGTGGGACACGGGCTGCTTCAGGTGCATGCGGCCTACCGCTGTCTCTGTCTCTGCCTCTCTGTGTGTCTGTCTCTCTTTGTCTGTTTTTCTCTTTGTTTCTTTCTGTCTCACTCTATCTTAGTCTCTTTGTCTCTGTTTGTCTGTCTGTCTCTCTCTCCCCTTATTGCTGTGGCTTGAATCCAGGGGCTACACACTGAGCTCCAACCCTCCCTTCTGTTCTCTTCTTTTTCTTCTCATCAGCTCCCTCTTCCTCTGCTCCTACTGCTCTCCACTTTCTTTCTCCTCTTCTCCTTTTCTTCCCTCCTCTCTACTCACCCTCCCCTCTGCCTCTGTGCTGCTTTCATGTCTGCCTCCTGTGCTCTCCCTCCTCTCTCTCCTCCCTCTTCTCTCCTCTCCCTTTTCCCTCTTCTCTGACTTTTCCTTCCTCCCTCCTCTCTCTGCTCTCCCTCCCTTTCTTCCTCTCTCCTCTCCCTCCCCGTCCCTCCTCTCTCTTCTCTGACCTTTCCCTCCTCCTTCCTCTCTCTGTCCTCCCTCCCTATCCTCTCCCCTCCTTCCTCTCTTCCTTCCTCTCCCTCCTCACTCCTCTCCCTGCCTCCTCTCTCTCTTCTCCCTGCTCCCCCTTCTCTCCCTCCTCTCATCTCCATCCTCCCTCTACTGTCCTCTCCCTTCTCCCTCCTCTCCCTCCTTCTCTCTGCTTTCCTCCCTCCTCCCTCTTTCCTCCTCTCCTCCCTCTTCTCTGACCTCTCCCTTCTCCTTCCTCTCCCTTCTCCTTCCTCTCCCTCATCCCTCTTCTCTGTCCTCTCCCTCTTTTCTGTCCTCTCCTTCCTTTTCTGACTTCTCCCTCCCCTCTCTCCTCTCTCTCCTCTCCATCCTCCCTCTTCTCTGCATCCTCTCTTGTCTCTCCTTTCTCCCTCTTCTCTCTCCTCTCCCTCCCTCCACTCTCTCCTCTCCATCCTCCCTCTTCTCTCTCCTTCCTCCCTCTTCTCTCTCCTCTCCTTCTTTCTGCTCTTTTCTCCCTCTTCTCCCCATCATCTCCTCTCCTCCCTCCT
>PVKA01018871.1:28638-43139 GCA_004027165.1 Ctenomys sociabilis | reverse complement strand
TAATACATTGCAAACTGTTTTCATAATGTTTTGGTATTGTACAAGGTGCATACATGATATTATATTTACAGGTATTTATGTAGCTGAATTATATCAAAGATTCAATAATTATTTACCTAGTGGATGACCATAGCACTAAAAGCCGACATAATAACCTGTCCCACCACCAATAGTGCTGATCTTGCCTCTCATAGAATTAAAATTTATAAAGATGTATCATATACATATGCCAGATTCACCATTGTTCTACATTAGTAACTTCTATTATTACTTATGTATGAAGGAGAATAGATATGTGGGCAAGTGAAAAATACTATTGGAAAATCCAGCAGTATATCTCAGTATTTCCTGCACCAGGACTATAGATTCCTGGAAAACAATTTACTAAAAGCAAAAGGAAAAAAAAGAACAGCAATTTTAAAAATTGCTGACAGAAAAGCTAAGAGAAAATAGGCAAACGAAAGGAAAAACAGAGAAAGGATGGAAGAAGTCTAGAATATTAACCATATCTCCTATTAACATGTATCTACAAACACAAGTCAGTTTAGAGAGTGTAGAGACCTAGAGGAAAAAATGAATCTTGCCAGAAGCACTCACCCAAAGAACATCCAAAGGTTATTGTTAATTGCAAAAGCAGTCTAAATGTTTTACTCTGAAAAAAAAAATCCTGTTACATGAATGGCTAGAGCTGAAAAAGAAAACCACTGCTACACCTGTCATATTTCAAAGCATTTAATCAGGAGACATTTGGGGGAGGTGTTCAATATTTAAGCCTGAACAGTTCTGTGAATCAGAAGTCATAGAGCTATACTTCAGGATTTCTGGGTTCTTGTTACGACAGCTACTAGATGGGAGAGAACTATTAGAAACAGTAGAAGAGAAGATACAGACTAAGCAGATGAGAAGATAATGCTCCATCCATGAAGGCCAAAGACATCCTACCATGAATGGTGAGAAGCAAGGCCATTCAACTGTGGCCTTTGGAAATGGCTAGTATTAAGTTTATCATACCTATTGACACTCTTCGTTGTCCCTGGCCATGATGTCTATATCCACCACAGAGGTCAGTTTTTGTATGGTTGTTCCATCTGCTGAAGTGATCAAGGTTACATATTGCCTTAGATGGAGTTTATGGAAAGAAAGACCTCTTGTTGTTTGCAGGTCAGCAATTTTGAACCATAAAGAAAGGTAATAAAAAATTGTACTTGGGGTAAAATGAGAAATGAATTTGTAGCTAAAGTGTACATAGCCCTACAGCAAACAATATCTTCCAATCTTGCCAAGCACGAAAGTCAGAATAAGACTCTAGATTCAGACAAAAAAAAAGTGAGTGTGGAAACAAAATTAGAAATAGTAATGACTCCTAATCCCTCTTTATGCATGGTAGATTACAGTACTATATTTCCTGGAATTAACTCAGCCACTTAAAGACATGGATACCATTTTTAGACTCATGTATCTTTTCCTTTGTTATTGGTTTTTTTTTGGAACTTTATGAGGTTTTCTTAAGTACTGTTTTTTTGGTTGTTCTTTAGGCTTTTATTTATTCTTTTGCATCTTTGTGATTTTCTTTTATTTATATGTAATTTTACTAATTATTGTTAATGGAAACTTTTCACATTTTTCTCCCCTGTTCTTGTTAATTTTATTAATTATTATTATTATTATTATTATTATTATTATTTTGGTAGAAATAGGGATTGAGCTCAGGTACTTGTGCTTGCTAGGCAAGCGTTTATTCTACTGAGCCATCTCCCTGGCCTCTCCTTTTATTTTTTTAACCATGGTTGTTTTTATATTGCATATTGGTGTCCTCAATGAAGTTGCTCGTATTACGAATATTAGCATATAGAGTTGGTGAAAGTAAATATTTTAAACATTAATTTTGTATTCAAACATAACAGATATTACTAGCACAATCATCTCTGCTATCCTGTATATATATTTATAGTTTTTCCTTTGTTTTTTGCATCTTTTTTCATTTTCATCATCTCAATTATTTATTCCTTATGTTCAGTTTCTTTCATTTTACAATATCTATTGTACTTTTCAGATTTTATTTATTCTTTCAGGTTCTTACAATAGGGAGACAATATGAATTTACACATGTGAGTCTATTTTATTTCATTTATAAGTATAGCCTCATCTTGCTTTTACTACACAAAGTTTCTTTTATTCTCTTTTATCCCCCTTATACTCTGTTTTTGCTATAGTTACGTTTTATAAATATTTATTATTTTTATTTTGTGACCAGCTCATCCCACCCTAGGGGTGGGACTGCCGTGATATGTGGTATGCAGGATCAAACCATGGTCCCTGCGCACTTGCCTAAGTTTGCATAAGAAAGTGCTTTAGAATGCTGAGCTATCTCACTGGCCCAAGTTGTATAAATATTTAGATATGCATTTGACTTTGTTATTATTATCAAATTCTCTATTTTATAACATTAGAATTGTTGCATTTAGAAGTTATTGTCTGTATTTAGTAATATTAGCTTAGTTTTCATCTCATATTATTAGCACATATGCCTTTTTATTACTAAGCATAGATCATAGTTATCTTTTATTGATTATTAAGATACTCAAATATCCAATTTATCATTGAATTGACTGTTTTCATGGATTTCTTTGATAATGCCCGTGCTGGCAATATTCTCTGTTATTCAATTATTTTCACTGGCTTATCTTTATGTTATCAATATTATAGCAAGGTTTTTCCAGTCAATTTGGTTCTGGACTAGTTGTACTGCATACTACGCTTAACTTACTGGAAATGAGTAAATATTGGTAAAATGGCAAATGTGTAAAGTACATTATTCTGGCACTAGATCACTGGAAATCTGACACTAAGTAAACAGTTCACTATACTATCACCAAAGCCTTTCCAATTTAATCAGCCCTCAACTCTCAGCACAATAAAGTAAAACAAGATAGACAAAACAAAAATGCCTGAAAAATCTCACAATTCTCCCAATCTAAACCCTCAGGTATTTATGGTAAGAAAATTAAAAATCAAAAGCCTAAATTATACAAAGGGATGAAAGAGAAATCAAAAAGTTAAAATTAATCAGTATTGTAATTAATGAGCACTAAATTGATATAACTGAGCTGAAAATGGACCTAGTAAAACAATGATTATTTAGCTGACAGAAGGCACAAAAAATTATCAGAGGTGAATAAAATAATTCAAAATATGAATAATAAAAATTTATGAAAGGATTAGAGTCCTAAAATGGTACCAAACAAAAATGAAAGAGATAAAAATGTTTCATTCAATTTATGGTCTATAGAATTAACTAATGTGAAGAGAGTGTGTCAGCACTGTAAGATCAGGCTGATAAAGGTGATCACAAACTCCAACTCACCTTAGAAAAAGGAGATCATGATAAATGCATTGAAATCCTGCAAGATGACACAAACAAGACTAACTTAAAATCGAAGTTAATTAACAAAAAGTTAGAATATGGATAAATGGATTAAAACCTATTCATATAAATGAAAAAAATATCTCCAAGTATGGGCAAACAATTTAACCTTCATACTAGTGTGGCATATAGAGTACCAGTAACCCTCATCAAAAAGTAAATGCTTCATAACATTGCAATCAAAATTCCCTAAGTCCAATACAAGGACAGAATTTTAAAAGCTGCTAGAGTAGATTCTGGCAGGTGCAGACGGTCCCACATACATGCTGAGCCTAGCATAGAATCCACCAGGCTGTGGTTGGAGTCTACTGACTGCATGGAAAAGAGAACTGTGTTTCTTTTAGTAAGAAAAATCAATTTGCACAACAACATGCAATCTACATATGCTTAATATTCACCCAGATCCTGTCTTTGCTGTAATAAAGCACAGACCTCAATGGTATGTGTGAAAACAAAGGTGGGTGGAGTGAGGTTATTAGGTGTTAGTCAAAATCTAATTTGAATTTTTATTGTCACATTGAAATTATGATGATGGTAAAAATAATAAATAAAAATAGACAAAAATAAGTAAAGAAAAGCTGCTAGACAAAAGCAGGAAATAATTTATAAATGTAAATCCATGAGAATTGCATTAAAATTCTTAGTGTAAAACTTAAATCCCCAAGAGCTTTGAATAAAGTATTTTATTTCTGAAATAAAACAATTTTCAGTTCATATAGTTATATCCTGCGCAAACAACTTTTAAAATTGATGGATAAGATTTTGTTTACAAAAAAAGAACTCAAGAAATTCATGACCACCAAAGCAACATTGCTAAGTTTCCTAATCTTGTACTAGAAAAAATAATGGAGCTCGTGGTGACAAACTACTGGAATGAATGCATTATGTAAGGTGAGTAGCTCAGAAAATGCGCAATCAGCAAGAGGTAAACAATGCCATTGTAGGAATAATGCAATGCCTTTCAGAAATAAGTCTCCATATGGAAAATTGCAACTTACCAATAAAAAGACACAGACTGGTAGATTGGACATCAAAATGTGATGATATACAGTGTAAAAGAAAAAAATATTTAAGCCAAAAAGAAATTACTAGACCAAAAAATAAAAATGGAAGTAGAAACTCCATGTAATGGGAACTAGAACGTAAAACATGCACGATTATACCATTTTCAAAGTCGACATTAAGCCAAAACTGCTCAAAAGAAGCAAATAAGGCAAATATAATGATTTAAGGGAATGATTAAGCCTAAAGTGATACCAGTTTTAAATATATACACACTGAATACCAGTGAACCTTACTTCAATTCTCGACTTTCAAAAGCAACAGGAGAATTAACCAATAAATCAAAAGAGAAATATTGTTGAGCTACGATATGCCTTTCCTCAGGGAAAGAAAAAGAGAATACAAATTGTTCGAAGGAGCACATATTGCTTTAAAAATATTGTACTAGCAAGCTGGGCACGGTGGCGCATGCCTGTAATCCCAGAACTAGGGAGGCTGAGGCAGGAGGATTGTTGTGAGTTCGAGACCAGCCTGAGCTACAAAGTGAGCTTAAGGCCAGCCTGAACTGCACAGTGAGACCCTGTCTCCAAAAAGACAAAAAAAGACAAAAAAAAAAAAAAAAAAAATTGTACTAGCTAAAAGCATGGGTAACATATACAAAAAATAAGTCAGTCATATGCACATTATCAAATCACTGTTGAATGACAATAGAAATCTAGAGCAAAAGTCAGTATAGAAATTACACAAACATTCAGAGATTAAATAACGCAAATTTAAATAATCATCATGTCATAGGAAAAAAATGAAGAAATTAGAGAACTTTTATAATGAAATGCAAACACTAGCACAACATATCGCAATCTATGGGACTACATGAAACCAATCCTAAGAGAAAGTTTACAGGTGTGAATGTCCTCAGTAGGAAAACATAGCAGGCTCAAATAAATAACCAAATGATACAGATCAAATTACTTGAAAAACAAGAAAAATAAAAAAGCCAAACAATATAAAATGAAAATTACAATAAAAGGAAAAAAAGATGAATTTGAGAATATAAAATACAAATAATTGATAAATCAGAGTTGGCTCTTCAAGACCATAAATAAAATTGACTAATAATTAGTCAATATTACCATGAGATGGACAAAAGACACCCACATGAATGCAGTCAGAAATTTAAAAGGCGAAATCATAAGTGATGCAACCAACATTGAGATTATTAGTAGTTACTTTAAAAACAAGGAATTCAATAAACTGAATGATGCAGAAGAAGTGGTAGATCCCTAGATGTAGATGAATTACCTAAACTAAACTAAAACTAACAAAAAATAAAAATTAGAAAAACTCCAATAACAAGCAATTATATTGAGGCAGTAATACATATATTTCCAAATAAAGGCCAGGACACAGAGGATTCACAACTAAATTCTACAAGTAATTTAGGAAACATTGTATGTGCCTTAAAATCTTGTATAATATTGAAAGGCAAAAAGTACTTAAGAACTAATACTTACAAACTAAATGCCCAAATATAGACAAGAATCCAACCAAAAAGAACTACAGGTTATCTTTTTAATGAACTTAGAAACAAAAATGCTCAATAACATACTGGTAAACAGAATGTAACAAATGGCAAAACAATCATATATTAATGGCTAAGTAGCCTTCATTCCAGGGACACAAAGATAGTTCAACATATGCAAATCAACAAAAGTAAAACACCATATAAGTAAATGCAAGGAGATTGATCACATGAACATAGACAAGTCCTTGACCAAATCCAACTTCTAATCATAAAGAAAATCCTGATGAGAATAGGTATTACAAGATTTTATATTGAGGGCTTGCCGGTTAGCTCAGTTGTTTGAGCGCCTGCTCATGTAAACCCAGTCAGGCACAGGATTCCGTGGTTGGATCCCCATCTCCACCAGCCTGATCAGACCCGCCCCCAAGGCAGGTTGATCCAGCAAAAAAAAAATTCTTCTCAACTTTTACAGCCAGCCAAATAGCTCAGCGAATTAAAGTTCCTGTAAGCACCCACAGGTGCCAGGGGTTTGACCCCCCAAGCCTGCTGTGCTGGCCCTGAGCCTGGGGTTCTCTGACACTGAGCATAGTGATTCTGCAATTGAGCCTGCCCATGGCACTATGGATCTATAATTCCAGCTCTGAGGAGGCTGTAAACAGGTGAATTGCTATGAGTCCAATCTAGTAGCGAGACCCTGAACATCCTGTAGATCCTTCCCTAAAATAAAAAAAGATTTATCTCAATCCAACAAAAGAAAAGAACAATTAAGCATTAACTTGTTCCTCTAAAGAAAATAAAACACTATCAGAAATCAGCAGTACAGTTATCTAAACTATCCTGCATATCAACGTAAATATCACTTTTCCCCTTCTTTATTTTGTCCTTTTCCTCATCCCAGTTTTTCCTTCCAATTGAACAAATTCTGTCCCTTTCATAGTATCTATTGTACCTTTCAGACTATTAGTACTTTTCATATTTTCACACTAGTGACAAAATGCAATGTTTTTACTTGTGGGTCTGATTTATTTCAGTTCCAAATACAGTGTCTGATTACATCCATTTATCTACAAAAGGCTCGATTTTATGTTTTCTATAGCTGAGTAATACTCCATTGTTTAAAAATATCACATTTTTTACACATTCCACAGCTGATAGGCATTTGAGTTGTTGCCAAGATTTAGCTATGACAAACTGTGTTGTTGTAAACACGGGTGCACATATACCACTATGGTATGATGATTTAAGTTCTATTGGAAATATACCTAGGAGGGGAATATCTGGCTTGTATGGGACCTCCAATGTTAGCTTTTGAGAAATAACCATAATGATTTTCATACTGTCATTTGCAAATCATAATTTCACTTCTTCTTTCTAATTGTTATTCCTTTTATTTCTTGCTCTTGTCCAGTTTTTTTTTTTTTTTTTTCCTGTTTCCAGAATTATATTGAAGAGAAGTGGTGACAGTGGGCTTCCTTTTCTTCTTGATTATACAGTGAAGGCCTTTAATTATTTTCCATTTGCTGTCATGTTGGCTGTTCTTTTGTCATAGATGGTTTTATCAGGTTGGTGTAAAGATTATCTATTCCATTTTTTGTAGTGTTTTTAAAATGAATAAGGGTTGAAAATTTTCAAAAGGTTTTTCTGCATCTATTGAGATGATTATTTTATTTTTGTCTTTCGTTCTGTTGGTGTGCTATATTACCTTTTGATATTTGTGTATAATGAACAAGTCTTACATTTCTGGCATGAATCACACTCCGACATGATGGATAATCATCTTGGTGATTTCCTGCATTATGTTAGCCTGTAGTTCTCCATTTCGGATTTGTTCATCCCTTGTTTACGTATCAGAGTAATACTTGCATCCAGGAATGAGTTGTGGGGAATTTTCTGCCTTTCTTTTCATTTAAGTGTATGAGAAGTATTGGCACTAGATCATCTCTCAAATTCTTATAGAAATCAGCTGTGAGTCCATCAGGACCTGAGCTTTTCTTTGTCGGCAGGTTAATTATTACATTTTCAATATCACTTATTTATATTGGATTAAGAATTTTTATATCTTCTTGACTTAACTTTAGTAGTTCCTATGTGTCCAAGAATCTGTTCATTTCTTCCATTTTTTCTATCCTGTGAGGAAAAAAAAATTTTGGAAATAAGTATTAATGATCTTCTGAATTTCTATAGGGTTCTTAGGATTTCACACTTTTCATTCCTTGTTGTATAAATCTGGCATTTTTTTCTTTCCTTTTTTGATAAGGTGGACTATTAGTTTATCAATTTTATTTATTCTTTCAAAGAACGAACACTTCAACTCATTAATTGTACATATTGTATCAATTTCCATCTGCCCTATCGTTATAATTTCCAGCCACTTTGACCTTTGTGCTTGACTTACTATTGTTTTTCTAGGTGTTTGAGATACAGAATTAGAATGTTTACTTGGAGCCGGGTGTGGTGGTGCAGGCCTGTAATCCCAGCACTCGGGAGGCTGAGGCAGGAGGATTGTTGTGAGTTCGATACCAGCCTGAGCTGCAAAGTAAGCTTAAGGCCAGCCTGAACTATATAGTGAGACCCTGTTTTTCTGATGTAAGAATTAACTACTATAAATTTTCTTCTTAACACAACTTTCATTTTATCCAACAAGTTCCTGTAAATTGTATTTACATTTTCATTTGCTTCTCAGCATTTTAATTGTTTTTTAATTTCATCTGTGATGAATTGACTGTTACAGAAGGTATTATTTAGTTTACTTTTTATGGAGTTTTTGCTGTTTCTTTTTTTAAATTTTTATTTTATTGAAATAAAAACATTAATGAGACAGTTATAAGATAACCTCACAAGATGGATTTGATAAATTAATACATTGCAAATGGTTGTCATGATGTTTTGGTATCATAGAAGGTGCATACATGATATTATACTTACAGACATTATAGCGTATGTCTCTTAGTAAATTAAGAGAGTGTAGCTGTTTGTGTATCTTATTTTTTATACCTGAATTACAACAAAGATTCAGTAATTAATACTTTCTAACTTGTTACTTTCCTACTGGTTGTCCATAGTACTACAAGCTGACATACTATCCTGTCCACCCACCATTAGTGCAAATCTTGCCTCTCATAGAATTATGTAGAAGCACAGAATTATCCCAACTGTACTGTCCATACACACACATCATGATTCTTCCTTTCTATACCTTTTCCTCTGTCTACACCTGTCAAAGATGGGCACTACATTGTCAATCAACTAATTTAGGTGCCAGAATTTGACGACATAATCCAACACAATTCAGCACTCCACAACAATAGCGACCTATTCGAAGAAGTTGTCGACCATAGCCATTTACAGCTCAACTTAATATTATAGCCTGGCGGTGTATAGTTCACTTTTATACTTTTCTGCTGGATGGTTAAGACCTAGATAGAGCAAGACTTATACACCAACACATGTACTTTTACTTTCTGATGAGGTCAGTTAAGTACCCTGAGGGTTTATCTTGTAGTCCTGTACATTATTCTGTAGTTCCTTTGTGTCATCCATGTGGATGAGTCACGGCCAATGCTTGACCAGTTTGCTCTATGTGAGAGCCTGAGAGAAAGTTTTCTCTCCATGTAACTCTCCTCAGGCACACTATAGAACTTTGATCTCTTTCCTCTGTGGCTCCATAATCTCCTTGTTCAGAAAATGTGGAGCTCCACTGAGTTTCATGATGTTGCAGTACAGGTTCTCTATGTCCTGAGTCTTCGCTGATCTTGAAAGGCTAGGGCCAAAATGTTGGCTGGCCTTGTGGCTCTTCTATTTCTCCAACTTTGATCTGTGAACTTAGGTTGTTAACCATCCAGAAGAAAAGCTGATTAGTATCCTGCAGTATATGCCATTCACTTTGCCTTATCGGACTCAATTGATTTTAGTTGTTGTTGCATGTTTCCATTTGTGTTTCTGCTTTCCACTTCTTATACTAGGGAGACTACACGATATTTACACATGTATGTCTGGGTTATTTCACATATGAGAATATGTTCAAGTGGCATCCACTTCAATATAAATGCTTCAGTCTTATCATTTTTTAAGTGTACTCATAGGTTCATGAATTTCAATACTTAGCCCTATGCTATAATAGTGGGTTATCCACATGACTGGTAATGTCAGAAGTTCTTAACTTGAGACTTTTACAACTCAGCATACTAACATGGCTTTACTTTATATACTATGTGTTTATAATTTTCTGTTGAATGGTTAAGCCCAAGTTAAATCAAGACCTATATAACTAAAAATGTAACTTTTGTATCTGACAAGGTCAGTCAAATCACCTCAGGATTTACCCTGAAACTGTGTGCAGCCATGTGTAGATCCTTTGTCTGTGTCAGCCATGTGGATGAGTCACGGCCATTGCTCGACCAATTTGCTCTATGTGAAAGCCTGCAAGAATGTTTTCTCTCCATGGGACTCTCCTTAGGCACACTCTACATCATTCATCACTTTCCTCTGTGGCCCCATAATCTCCTTGATCAGAAAATCTGGGAAACCACTGAGGTACAGGATGTTACAGAACAGGTTCTCTTGTGTTCTGAGTCCTAACTGACCAATTACTTTGCTGAACTCATGCACCTACAATATATGAATGACAATGAAATAACCATCTCTGACAATAGTAAACAAAAAGAGGGGATATAAATGAAAGACCATTTTGTAGTGAAATAACTATATGTATATATATATATATATATATATATATATATATATATATATATACATATGATAATTATACAGCTACTTTCTCTTAGTCCAATGAGAAGAAAGACTTACTAAGTAATAGTCCACTATATAGAAATACCACAACTTTTTCAACCATTACTCATGTGATACACATTTTGGTTGTTTCCAAGATTTTGCTATCACACATTGTGCTGCTATAAACATAGGTACACATAAATCACTATGATAAGATATTTTCAGTTCCTCTGGGAAAATTCCCAGTAGGGGGATAGCCAGCTTGAATGGGATTTCTAGTCGTACTGTTTTGAGGAGTCTCCACACTGACTTCCACAATGGTTGTACCAGTCTACATTCCCACCAGCAGTGGAGAAGTGTTCCCTTTTCACCACAGAATCTCTAACATTTGTTGTTGGTTGATTTCCTTATGATAGCCATTCTTTCTGGAGTGAGATGATATCTCAGTGTTGTTTTTATTTGCATTTCACAGATGGCTAGCTATGTGGAACATCTTTTCATATATTTACTTACTTCTTTAATTTCATCCTCTGAGAAGTGTGTATTTATCTCAGATGCCCATTTCTGAACTGGGTCTTTAAATTGCAGGGTCCTGTTATTTCTTAGTTCCTCATATATTCTAGACAGCAGACCACTCTCTCATTGCTTATTAGCTAGAACTTTTTTCAAAATTTGTGGGTTGTCTTTTCACTCTGTCAACAATTTCTTTTGACACGCAGAAGCTCCTTAAGAAGAGTTGATCCCAGTTGTTGATTCTTTCAAGTACTTCCTGTCCGAATATATTTTTGTTCATGAACTCTTTACCTACCCCTATGTCTTCAATATTTCCTTCTACTTTCTCTTCTGGGAGATTGAGTGTTTCTGTTTTAATGTTTAGATCTTTAATCCATTTTGACTTTAACTTAGTGCATGGTGATAGAGCTGGGTCAAGTTTTAGTTTTCAGCATGTAGAAAGCCATGTTTTCCAGCACCATTTTGTAAAGAGGCTATGCTTCTTCTAGTAAGTATGATTGGCCCCTTTGTTGAAGATCACATGGCTGAGTATGTTCATAGATGATTCTGCACCTTCTAATCTCTTCCATTGATTCTCAGATCTATTTTGTTGCCAATATCATGTTGATTTTATTACAGTGGCTTTGTAGTATAATTTCCCATCAGGAATTGTGATGCCTCCTACCTTGTCTTTATTGGCCAAGATTGCCTTTGCTATTCTAGGTCATTTGTGGTTCCAAATAAATTTAAGGAATGATTTCTTTATGTCTGCAAGGTATGTGGGTGGCATTTTGATAGGGATTGCATTAAATCTGTACAGGAATTTTGGAAGTATGGCCATCATCTCGATGTTGGTTCTTCCTATCCAGGAGCATGGAATATCTTTCCTTTTCTGAAATCCTCTATAATCTGTTTTCTTAGGGTGTTGTAATTAACCGTGAAAGTTCTTTGAGTTCCTTGGTTAAATGAATCCCAAAGTATTTCATTTTCCACAGTGCTATCGTAAAAGGCATTGTTGGTATTATTTCTCTTTCAGTGTGCTTGCTATGTTTTCAGAGGAATGTTATTGTCTTTTGAGTGCTGATTTTGTATTCTGCTATGCTACTTAATTTCCTTATCAGTTGTAGTAGTTTCTTGCTCGAATTTTTGGGGTCTTTGAAGTAAAGTACCATGTTATCTGCAAATATTGATAATTTAACTTCTATTTTACCTATTGTAATTCCCTTTATTTCTCCTTCTTTTTTAATGACTGTTGCTAAGGATTCCAAGACTACATTCAATAGGTGATAGAGGACATCCTTGTTTTGTACCTGATTTAAGAATAAAAGATTTCACTTTTTTCCCATTTAGGAGTATATAAACTTTTGCTTTCTCATAAATGGCTTTTATAAAGTTAAGATGGAGTACATCTATTCCAATTGTCTGTAGGACCTTGAACATAAATGAGTGTTAGACTTTGTCAAAATATTTCTCTGCATCAATTGAAATGGTCATGTGCTTTTTAGATTTCAGTCTATTTATATAGAGTATTATGCTTACAGATTTTTGAATACTGAACCATCCTTGCATCCCTGGGATCAATCTTACCTGTTCTTGGTGTATGATATTCTTGATGATTTGCTATATTCTATTTGCCAGGATTTTGTTGAGTATATTTGCATCTATGCTCATGAGGGAGATTGACATATAGTTCTGCTTTGCAGTTGTGTCTTTCCCTGGTTTTAGAACCAGTATAATACTTGCCTCCAGAAACAATTTTGGGAGGACTGTTCCCTTTTCAAATTCATTGAAGATTTTGTGGAGTGTGAGGATGATATCTTCTGTAAATTTCGTGTAGAGTTCTGCTGTGAATTTATCAGGACATGGACTTTTGTCAGAAGGTTTTTATTACGTTTCGTATTTCGTTGGCTGTTATTGGATTATTGCAAATTGTTATATCGTCTTGATTTAGTTTTGGTAATTTGTACATTTTGATTAATCTGTCCATTTCTTCTGTGTCTTCTATTCTGTGAGCATAAAGATTCTCGAAGTAACTATTGATAATCTTGTGAATTTCCCCTGGGTCTGTGTTGCTTTCACCCTTTTCATTCCTTATCACTTGTACTTTAATTTTCTCTTACCTCTTTTTGATTAGGTTGGCAAGAGGCTTATCAACTTTATTTAGTTTTTCAAAGAACCAACTTTTTGATTTGTGGATTTATTGAACTGTTTTTTTTTCATCTCAATTGAATTAATTTCTGCTCTAATCTTTATGATTTCTTCCTGTCTTTGCACTCTGGTTTTGTTTGCTCTTCTTTTTTTAGTTGTGGGAGGTACAACATTAGGGTAGTAATTTGTTCCCTTTCTGTTTTCCTAATGTGTGAGTTCATAGCTATTATTTTCCCTCTAAGAACGGCTTTCATTGCATGCCATAAATTCCCGTAAGTTGTACTTGAATTTCCATTGAATTTCTTGTGGAATTTCTTCTGCAACCCACTGATTGCTGAGTAGTGTGTTGTTTAGTTTCCATGAATTTAGTGGGTTTTTCTGGTTTCTTTTGTCATTTGTTTCCAGGTTCATTCCACTGTGGTCAGATAATATGCATGGGTTAACTTCCATTTTCTTGCATATACTTGGGCATGACCTCTGGACTAGTATGTGGTCTAATTTGGAAAATGACCAGTGTACAGGTGAAAAAATTGTGTATTCAGCTGTGGTTGGGTGGAACTCTCTGTATATGTCCACGAGTTCCATTTATTCTAAGCTCTAGTTCAGTTCTGCAACTTCCTTGTTAATTTTAGGTCTGGTTGATGTATCTTTTTGCAGTAAAGGTGTGTTAAGGTCTCCTGTTAAAATTGTGTTCTTAAATATTAAGTTTTTCATGTCCGGTACAATTTGTCTTGCATAGTTGGGTCCTCTAGTGTTTGGTGCATAGATATTTATGATTGTTACTGCTTGCTCTTGATTTTTTTCCTGACCAATATAGAGTGGCCTTCTTTGGGTCGTTTGCTCATTCTTGGTTTGAAGTTGAGACTGTCTGAGAACAGAATTGCTACTCCTGCCTTTTTCTGAGGTGCTGGGGCATGTAGTATTGTTTTCTGTCCTTTGAGTTTGAGCCTATGCATGTCCTGTTGAGTGAAATGTGTTTCTTGTATACAGCATATTTTTGATTTTTGTTTCCTAGTCCACTATTGCCAGTCTATTTCTCTTAATTGGTGAATTGAGTCTGTTTACTTTGATGGCTATAATTGAAATGTGCTGACTTATATTTGTCATGATATTTTCCTGTTTTTTTTTTTTTTTTTTTTTTTTTTTTTTTTTTTTTTTTTTTTTTTTTTTTTTTTTTTT
>PVKA01018871.1:0-28538 GCA_004027165.1 Ctenomys sociabilis | reverse complement strand
TTTCATGGAGTTCTGGTCATTGTGGTCTCTCTGTAGAACATCTTTCATCAGCCTGTGAAAGGCTGGCTTTGTCCTTATGAAATTCTTTATTTGTTCTTTGTCGTAGAAGTATTTCACTTCTCCATCAAACTTGAAAGAGAATTTTGCAGGGTATTAGTCTGGGTTGGAATTTTTTTCGTGTAGGACTTGAAGAACTCTGTTCCATGCTCTCCTTGCCCTCATTGTTTGTGTATGGAAGTCAGCTGTAATTCTGATTCATTTTCCTTTGAAAATGAGCCACCTCTTCTCTCTAGCCACTTTCGGTATATTATTTTTTGTTGCAGTTCTGGTGTCTTAAGTATTATATGTCCTGGTGTGTTTCTACTTGGGTTGAAGTTATTTGGTGTTCTGTATGCTTTGTTGGCCTGAATGTTGGATTGTTTCCTCATATTTTGGAAGTTTTCTGCGATTATTTCTCCCCAAATTCTTTTTATGTCATTTGTGTTAACTCAGTCATTCTCATTGATACCAATTATTCTCACATTGTTCATTCTGGCGTCATCCTGCAGGTGATGGATTATTTTTTTCCTGCATTCTTGTTGTTTTTAAGAGATCCTTTCTCACCTTTTCACTAGCTGCTCTGGCATCTTCAAGATCTGAAACTGTCTCTGCTTTACTCTAAAGGTTTTATAGACTCGTGATTAATATTTTTAGTTCTTCTATGTATATTTGACTGTGTTTCATGTGTTATAATTCTTTTCTGTACTACTTATACAAGAAATCTATCATATTTCTGATCTCCTCAATTTTTTTATCCATGTCTTCTTTAGAGGCGGTTATTAATTTTTTTTCTGCAGGTTTTCTTCCAATTTGGCTTTCCTGTGTATATTTTCAAACTTGTTTCTGTATTTCAGATGCTATTATTTCAAAGAATTCTTTTTTTCAAAGAATTCTTTTTGATTTCAGAAATTATTTCTGCTTTGTGTTCCTCATGATCCTTCTGCTGTTGTGTCTTTGCTTCAGATGCTGTTAATTCATACGTTTCAGCTGCAATAGTGCTCTGTGCACTTGTTCTGGGTGAGCATAGTTTTTCCACCCAATGTTTCTGGAATTCACTCATTATTTCTGATACTATGTATTCAGGTATTTCTTTTTTAATTTGTGGAATTACTTCTCATTTTCTTTCCTCTATAGCTTTCTGCTGTTGTTCCTTTGTTGCTGTATCTGTTAATTCATTCATTGCAGCTGAGCTAGTGTCCTCTGCCCTTACTGGTGGATACGAGTTCTGGGATTTTTTCCCCTTGTCTTTGTCATTTTGTATAGCACTGACCTTTGACCTTTGGTGTAGAGCTTTGGTGCAGCTATATCCTTAGCTTGTTATGAGATTCAGGTGCCAGTCTATTAAGTTTGAGATTATCCACGTATGCCTATCCTGGATCTAGCTGGTCTGTTTAGATTCTTTTTGCTGTCGCTCCTGTGGTTCCCCTCTGCTCATTCCCTGGTCAGGCGAGCACAAACCGAAGTGGGATGCAGAGCAAGTAGTGAAAATTCCCAATCTCTGGGCTGTGCTTGGAATGAGGATCCAGAAAATTTCAGGAGTCAGCCTTCCTGTGTCGGGGAAATTCCCACTCGCTCAGTGGGCTTTAGGGCACGGAATCTGGGGAGGTGTTGGTGAGTGGGTCTTGTGGTTTAAGGCTGGTCACTGGCTTGGAGGCCTTTAGGCGGTTATCCGGGCAGTGCACATGGGAAGAAGCCAAAGGCTCTCCCTCCAACTCACCACACACTCACGGATCTGGGAATCCTCGTAATTTGTGCAAATTCCCACTGACTGGGAGAGTTTGGGGCCGGATCCAGTAGTCAGCTGTAGTCAGCTGCCTTCTCAGCCAGGTCTCTGGGGCTCGGCAGCTTGGACAGGATCAAGGAGCTGCTGGAGCTGGCCGCACTGTCTGGGTCTGCTCTTTGGGGCTCGCGGGTGTGGTCGGGATCCAGTAGGCTTGTGAAGTGGGCCGCGCTGTCTCTGGCCGGTCTCTGGGGCTGGGCAGACCTGCTGTTTCTTTTGTCAATGATATCCACTTTCATTACACTATGATCATATAATATACATGGGATTATTTTGATTCCTGGCATTTACTTATGCATGCTCTATGGGTCAGCTTAAGTTTCATTTTAGAGAATGTCTCATGTGCAGCTGAGATGTATATATATTCTGGCGCTGTTGCATGAAACACTCTATAAAGATATACTGTGTCCATTTCTTCACAAGGTTGATTTAGTTGTTATTTCTTTTTTTGTTGTGTATTTAGTATAGGGTCCACAGAGTCTCACTACACAGATTAGACTTGTAGTTATTCTCCTGTTTTCAGCCTCCCAAGAGCTGGTACTACTGGTCGTGTGACACCATGCCTGGTCTCAATCACCATCTCAGCACTTCCCAGGACTGGAGCAGGCACAGCATGCTTGCGATGGAGCTGTGGCTGTTGCACTCTTTGTAAGCAGGCATTTTTGCTCCTTGAGCTATCTTTCAGCCTTAGATATAATTTCTTTGCTGATTTTTTGTATACTTGTTGTATCACTGTGTCAATTGGGGTGATAAAATCCCATGGTACAATTATGTTATTGCTCATTTGATTTTTTGTGAATGTTAAAATTTGTCTTATGGGGGCTTTTGTCTTACGAGGGAGACAGCTCAGAGGATAAGCGCTTCCCTGGAAAGCACAAGGACCTGAGCTCAACCCCTGGTTCCATAAATACATATATACATGCATACATACATACATATATTAAAAAAATTTGTCTTATGTGTTGACCAGATAGCTCAGTAAAGAACCTGCTTAGACAGAACGCAGGGTTGGAGTTTGTTCTCTGGTGTGCCATGTCCATGCGGGGCCTGCCCCTAGAGCATGCTAAGATGGAAATTGAGACTGGGTGTGGTGGCACAAGTCTGTATTCTCAGCTCTTGGGAAGCTGAAAACAAGAGGATCACTATGAGTTTGATCTACACAGTGAGACCATGTACTACATACATTAAAATAATTGGTTTACACAGTTCAGTGCTCCTACATTGGGTGCAAAAATATTAATAATTGCTATTTCTCTTGCATTGTTCCCCTTACCAGTATGTAGTGACCTTCTTTATCTCTTTTAATCATTCTTGGTTTGAAGCTTAGATTGTCAGTAACCAGTATAGCTACCCCTATTTTTTTCTGAGTTCCTTTCACATGGAGCTTTCCTTTCCATCATTTGACATTTAGTCCATTAATCTTTTTTCAGTTAAATATGTTCCCTGTGTGTAGAACATTGTTGGATTCTGCTTCTTGACACACTCTTCAAGTCTACTTCATAGGATTGTTGAATTGAGGCCATTTACTTTGATGGTTATGACTGGTAAATATTGGCTTATCTTTGTCATGTTATTTTCCTAGTGTAGGATTCCTACTTTTCCCTTCTGCTTGATTCCTTGCTCTGTTTGATGGTTCCTTTCTGTTGTTGATTTTGAATCTGTAGTTGTTTCTGTCTCTTTCCAGAATATTTGTCAGTACTCTTTGTTGGTTTGGTCGTCATGAATTTTTTTGTTTTTCTTTGTTTTTACAGTATCTTATCTTTCTATTAATTTTGAGAGATAGTTTTTCAGGGTACATCTATCTTGGTTGGATCTTCTTTTCTTTTGGAACCTAAACTATTTCACTCCAAGCTCTTTTTGATTTGATGGTCTGTGTTGAGAAAATTGCCAGAATTATTATGACCTTTCTATTGTAATGAACCCTTTTTCTGTCTAACAGAGTACTGACAAATATTCTTTTCCTTTTTAATATTCTTTTCTTTTGTTCAGTTTATGGAATCTTGACTGTTATGTGTCTGGGTGAAGATTTATTTTGATTATGGCTAGCTGAGGATCTATATGCCTCAGTCAAATATATGTCATATTGTTTTCCCATGCTTGGGAATTTTTCTGCTACTACTTCTGCCAACAATATTTTTAAGTCAGTCATGTTAACTCCAGCTATTTCATTGATACGTATTAGTCTTATGTTATGTTCTGTGGATCATGTTTGAAGTGCTGTTGTTGTTTCCTGGTTCCTTTTTATTTTTACAAACTCTTTCCTTTCATGTTCATTAGTTGCAATCCTATGTTCAGGGCCTGAAATTCTATGTAGTCTAGTTCTTTCTTTGATTGTCTATTCAATTTTAATATCACTTTCCCCTTCCCTTTTTAAAAATCTATATCTTCCTTAGATTTATTGAGGAATTATTTCATGATTGTTATCATTTCCTTTTTATCTGAGAGATTATTTGTGATCTGATTTTCTCCATAGCCTGATGGAGTTCTTTCTTTACTTCGGTTTCTATCATCTGAGAAATTTGAGGTGTGCGCCTACTATGTTCTTCTATGACCTTGTTGTCTGGACTTGTTTTGGTTGGGCTAAATGTCTGAGATTGGCTTTCCTTCCATTAGTCAATTTTGATCTCTTAATGTTCTCCCCTATTCTGCATCAATGGTAAGGGTATGGGATTTGAGTGAACAATGCTCTCAGGAGAGTGGTATGGCATGGTAGGCTTAGCAAAGCTTCCACTGTGTGGAATACAATGTAACTTCCATCTCAGTGAGGGAGGAACAAGCTGCAGTGCAAGAAGGGTATTCTATCAATGAGAGAATGCTGAAGTTCTTAAAAGCTTTTGCTGTGGTGGGTCAGTGCAATAGAGGACTCAACAAAGCTCCCACAGGTCTCCATGGCAGTCTTCCAGAAACAAGGTGTCAGGTCTTTCAGCAGTCTTTTTGGATAATGACAGGTGGCCTGTGGTCAGCCAAGCCCCAGGAAGGGGTAATGGAGCAAGGCCCAGCAGGTCCTCCAGCAGTCTTCTAGGTGAGTACAGGCAACTGAAGACTCGGTGGAACTCCAGTGAATATGAGGTGAGTGTGGCTATAGGTCTCCCAGTAGTCTTCTGGGTGAAGACAAGTGGCCAGCACTTACATGAACTTGGGAAAGTGTAAGAGCTAAAGTGTAAAATCTTTGGCAACAAAAACAAAGCAGGAGACACAATAATCTGAGATGGCAAGTGATACATCAAAGCGACAGTGATTAAAGCAGCATGGTACTAACAGAAAAATATATCTATGGATCAAAGAAATACATAGGGGAATCTATAAAGGGCACTAGGCAGATTAAGTCATCTGAAATTTGAAAGAGAGGCCAAAATATACATCATATGAAAGACAGACTCTTTACCAAATGTTTTGCAAGAACAGTTGACACATATGTTGATGACTGAATAGAGACCCATATCTGTTACAAAGTATTAAAATAAAATCAAAAGCAAGCAATCAAGTCATAAATATGTAGAGAAACACTTAATCTTCCAGAAGATATAACAAGTAAAACTATTCTAGACATAAGGATAGGCAGAGGATTCCTCAATAGGAGCACATTTATACAAAAATGTCAGAAATCAACAGGGTTCATATGAAATGAATATGCTTCTGAACAACAAAGGAAGCAACAAAATAAAAAGAAAACTTCCATACTATGAACAATTTTACTGGTTATAATATGTAATAGAAGTGTTATATAAAGAACATTCATTTGTTTTTAACATCTGTGGTCTGAAATTTCATGCATATTATTGTTTGTTAAATCCTAAAATCATATGAGTTGTTTCAGACTACTGTTATTGATCTTTCAATTTTTTGTTTGTTTATTGGGAATATATATATATATATATATATATATATATATATATATATATATGTATATGTTAGCCAGTGGACTTAGTTTAGATGATCCCAATTTTGTTGGCACCCTCCAATGCATCATAATTGGAAGCCAGTCAAACATATGCTTCCTTCTCTCCACCAGGTCTGATTATTGTATTGACCTTGACAATATCCATGTCATAAACGTTCTTCAGTTTCTTTGATTTGGCGCTTATTGCCTTTGACAGCTACAATGAACACAACTGTGTTATTGTCCTCGATCTTTTTCATGACTGACTCTGTGGTCAGGGGGAACTTGATGATAGCAAAGTGGTCAAGCTTGTTTCTCCTGGCAGTGCTCTTCTGAGGGTATGTGGGCTGACTCCAAAGCCACGGTGTCTTGGGATGGCCGAAGGTGAGTAATGTTGGTATCTTATGTTTCTGGCTGTGGATGCCTTTTAGCACGACCTTTTTGGCCTTCAAAGCTTTTCTGTAGCATCATCTTTGGGAGGAGCAGGGTCTTCCTTCTTCATCTTTGGCACCATCTTGGTAAAAACTTCCTGTTTTAATTCAATGAGGCTTTTTGATATGTGTATATGAAACATGCACAACAATCTTTACTGCTCTCTATCTCTTCAATTGTATGAAAATTATTGCCATAATCCATTTTTATTGTATTTAAACATATAAAATAGAATAAAAATTAAAAAAAATTAGTATATTTTAGTGATTAGTGATAGATTACATTTCATAGATTTTTGAACAGTAGGTTTTGAAACATGGGTTTCCAACAACTTTTGGATATTTCCTTGTTGTACCAAAGAGTACTGTGTTCCATGAAAAAGTAATTTCCTTTTTTGTCTTTGTTTTGGCAGAACTGGGGATTGAACGCAGGCCCTCGTGCTTTCCAGGGAAGTGCTTATTCCACTGAACCATCTCCCTGGTCCCTTTAATTTCACTAATAAATACATAACAGACAAGTTAGGAAATTAACATGAATAAACATTCAATTGAATGATTGAAATGATATTTAACTTTTAAAAATCAACTGCCTAGGCCCAGGGAAATAGTTCAGTAGAATAAGCCCTTTCCTAGCAAGCAGAAGGGCCTGAGTTCAACACCTGGTTCAGTCAAATAAATAAATAAATAAATAAATAAATAAATAAATAAATAAATAATCAGGTGCTCATCTCTTTTTGAGAAGTTTCTACAAATCAAAAGAAATCACAGAGTAATCACAAAATTCACAAATTAGGAAAAATTATAGCTGAGCATTCTTCAGACACCTACATTGTTATGTAGATTTAAAATGGTGGACATTAACACAATTTATAAAATGAGGATATCTAAATTTGTGACTGTAATTACAATTTGTCTGTGAACCTAAGTAAGATAAAGCAGGTATGTCTCACTTTTATCTTTTATCTCATTTTCTCTTAGCATTCCACTTATTGTCCAAGTGCTTCTCAGATTCATTTATAGACTCATTTGCTTAAAAATGAAACTAAATTGTGATTGACTCCACAGATGCTTGATTGTATGATTTTATCGAGTTTTCTATTGCAAGCTATTTGTATATAAGTGATAAAAACAAAATATAATTTTATTTTCTTGATTGTAAGCTAGACTTTGTGGGCACAGCCATGAGTAATTTACCTCTAAAATTACGTATGAATACAAAGTCCAGAAAAAATATTTTTACTAATAAGTTATGCACGAATATATACAAGTGTATTAGTGTTTAATTACAAAGAGAATTGGGCCTAAAATTGGTCACAAATGTTTACTTCATGCATATTTGAGTAGCAGTTTCACTTTTTGATTTAACATAGGGAAAAGTAAATTTAATTAAAATAATGTTATAATTATACATAACTTTTAGGGTGCATAGACAAGAGTAAAATCATTAGTATATATTAATTTATGGTCCAGAAATAAAGACTTACACATGGATGATAAATGTAAAGTTTATGAATAATTGTTAACAAAATAATATAATTACTACCGTATCATCTTAATAAATGACAATAGAATAAAAGTAACAAGGCAGTTGACATCAAATGTAGGTAATTCTAAAAGACGTCATAAATCCAAATTGTTAAATAATACAAATTTTCACAGATAGAGCAGAAGTCATTCAGCATTAGGGAGTGTGAAGAAAAAAGACATTGAGGCAAATATAGAATAAAGTACATGGAGCAGAAAAGAAGTGGTTAGAATTAAAGCTTAAGAGGTAGTCTGATAGATATGACACAGAATTAAAATGTCATCTTGAGAAATTTTGATATTAATTTAAAGACCAGGGACAGTATTATGGAAAATATGTGTTATGATTGTTTTGAAACTTAGAGAAATTAATCTGGTGAGAATTTAATGTTTATATAAGTAGTTGAAACTGTAGGCAACCAAAATTATTATAATAGACTCTAATATTGCAATTAAATCCAGAATAAAGGCAAAAAATTAAAATATAAAACTTAGATAAGAAAAGTATAATACAATGGAAGTCGACAGGTAGCCCACAGAACATAGGGTTTGGCAACAGATAATGCAAGAGGAAGAAGAAAACTAGACGTTAAATCATTATGGATGGATGGACTGTCACAGAATTCAATAAATTTGTACATGAGCTCTAAGGCACAACATATTGTTAAATACTAGTATATATGTTACCAAGGTGAAGTCTTATCAAAGTGGTGTGGATATGTGGCATTGTTGGTTTACTGTACAATTTAGCTATTAATGTACATTATGAAAATTACTTGAGAAATATGGTACATGTAAAATTAAATAATTGGAAAATACACAAATAATTTAAGTTCAAGTTATCTTCTGCTCTTTATGAACAAAAATAGTGGCCAAAATTGCAAATTCTATCAGACATTTGGCATTAAAATCTGCATAGTTTTAGGTGTTTATATTTATTGTATTCTTTTGGTTTGTTTCATATTGCCCTGTAGTTTGCAGTCATCTTTTGTAAATTTGGACAATTATTGTTTCTAGAATTCAAAAAGTTAATTTCTCTAAAGAAGAAGAATTGAGAAACTTTCAGAGAAAAAGTATAAGAATAGTCAGTATTGAAGGAAAAGTGTTGGAGGATGTGTGGAGGCTACCAAGCAAATACAAGAGTAGGGCCTTTCACACAGAAGTTGCAGCATGTGTAAGTGTAGTAGATCTTTGCAATTATACTACAATCACAGTAATAGCTAATAGGGCATTTCTTTAGTTCATTCCCTGACCATTAAATTCTGTAATTACAATTCACTGTTGTAAAATACATTCTCTCAACACAAGTAAACTTCAGTAGCGCCTCTGACAGTTAAAGGGAGTTATAATTCTAACTGGAATAAAAACACGCTTTCCTTGAGAAATCATTGTATTCATTATGTGAAGGTAAAACAAAAAGAGCAATGTGCACAATTCAATATTTACAAAACTGTAGTTGCTGTTTTATGACAATTGGTATTGGAAAGGATGACATTTCTACTGTATACAAGTGTTTTCCAGTAAACAGTGACAACTGAGTTTTATGCTTCTAGTGCATTCCTCTTCAATAATAGGAAATGAAAGATAAGTTGAGTAATTTACACCTTCTTTTGACATAAAAAGATAGAATCTCAGTGTTTCATGTAAAAGCATTTGTTCATTGGCAGAAATCTTTCTTAAATAGCTTTGTCCTAATCAGTGACTCAGAGCTTCAAGCTCTTATTTATTGGCTCTGTCATTTCCAGTATTCCAGTCTTCACTAATATACTGCACCAAATGGTGATCATTTCACCATGTGGGAATGGAGGGAGAGAGACAGACAGACAGACCGACAGAGAATATATGAATTTCTACCAAGAGAGTGTGGAACTAGCTTACATAAATATCCAGATTGATAGATATTGCTTGGCCAGATCCAGCAATAATCCATGCCCTAGATGCTAAAGGAGTAAGAAACATAGTCCTACTGTGAGTGCAGAAACACAGAGAAATAGTGTGAAAGTTCAGTTTCCACCACATCATAGCACTGCTCGCCTTTGGAAATTAATAATTCCCACAGTGAATTCCTATAATGGAAGGCATTTGCATTCCTGATGAAAGAATGTTATAATTAAAAACTTCCAACAGAGGATGAGTACATACAACATATAAAGAATTCAAAACGCTTAACACTGAAAAATCAAATAACAATAATGTGAAAAGATCTAAGTAAATGCTTCTCAAAAGAAGTACAAATGACCAGAATGCATATTAAAATGTTCAACAACTTTAGCCATAAGTAAAATGTAAATTTAAATTATATTGAGAATCCATCTAACCCATCAGAATTACTATCATTAAGAATGCAAAAACAATAAATGCTGGTGAGGATGCAAGGTAAAACAATTTTTACACTGTTGAAGGAGATACAATTTAACAGTGCCTTAATGGAAATAGATAGGAAAAGTCTTAAAATATCTCGAAAATACACCTACAATTCAATTAAGCCACTCCTTACTATACATAGAAAGGAATTAAAATGGGTATACCACAGTGACAACTGCTAGTCCTTCTTTGTTCAGCAACAGTACTTTTTCACAATAGCCAACATGAAAGCAGTGTAGATGCTCCTCAATAGACTAATGTACGAACAAAATGTGGTATATTTGCCCATAGAGTATTGTCCACTCATAAAAAGAATGAAGTTTTCTTACTGGTAGAAACATGAAGGGAACTGTAGATCATAGTGCTGACCAATGTAAAATAGATTTGAAAGACATTTATCAGTTGTTCTTCCTAATATGTGTAACCTGCACAAAGTGATAAGAAAATAAAAGCTATGTGATATTTAGACAAGAAAAAGAAAATGAAGTGCGGACAAGGGATGAAATGGTGGGCATAGTGGTCGTGACTGTGATTAAAGCTCATTGCTTACATTTTCTTATGTTTTACTTTTGAAAGAAAGTAAAAGTTATAGTTAAAACAGAAAAAATTACAAGTGATATGGAATTTCATTTACAAAATAATATGAATTTCACAGTGTTTCTTGTAATATATTGTATCTTTCAACCAGTTATTCGTATTACCAGATATCTGAATGCAAAATTAGAAGCAAAAGGAAAGAAAGCTACAAGAAATTAAGAAGAGAAAAATTACAAACAATTAAAAAAGGAGACAAAATAAATTAAGCATTAACTGCTCCTTTCCGTAGACCAACACAAATGCACAGTAGAGTTGTCTAAAGCATTCTGTTTACATACATAGATAAATCTCTTTCCTCCACACCCTCTCTTGTCCTTCTCCTCAACATAGTAACTCTTTCCTTTTTAATAAGTTTATTCCCTTTTCCCCGTATCTATTACACCCTTCCGATTCCATTTTACACATTCAAGTTCTCACACTAAGGAGATAATACTGTATTTGCACATGAAGTTCTAATTCATTTCATTGAAGAGTGTTTTCTAGAGTTGCATCCATTTATCAATAAGATATGCAAATTTATACTGTGTTATATCTGAGAAATACTCCATTGTGTAAAACCACCACATTTTCTTTATCATTCTTTAATTGATGACCATCTCGGTTGTTTCTAGGATTTACTATGACAAATTGCACTGCTATAAACATGGGTGCACATATATCACTGTGGTATGAGGTTTTCAGTTATTTGAAAAAATACACAGGAGGGGAATAGCTGACTTGAATGGAACTCCAATCCTAGTTTTTAAGGAATCTCCACACTAATTTCCATAATGGTTGTAACAGTCTGTACTTTTACTAATATTGCAGAAGGGTTCCTTTTTCTTCATAGCCCCTCCAGCATTTGCTATTTGCTTATTTCATGATGTTAGTCATTATTTCTGGAGTAAAATGGAATCTCAGTGTTGTTTTAATTTGCATTTCTTGACTTGTCATTTGTATTTCTTCCTATCAGAGTGTATATTCATTTCAGATGCTAATTTTTGGATTGGATCTTTGAATTTGGGAGTTCTGAGTTATTAAAATTACTTTTATGTTCTAAATAGATGGCCTCTGTTCGAGGGATAGTGGGCTATATTTCTCAGTTTGTGGATTTTCTCTTTACTCTTTTGAGATTTCTTTTGAATTGTAGAAACTTTAAAAAAATGTGATGCCAGCTGTTAATTCTTTGAAGTAGTCCCTATGCTGTTTGGATTTTGTTCAACACTGCTCACTTTGAACTTGCCAAATTTGTGAAATTAAAGGGGCTGTTAGGGCAAGAGTGGTGTTGCAATGAAGATTAATGTATATTATGTGCATGTATATATCTGAAAAACAAACTCAGTAATCTTTCTATCCAATATGTATTATATACAGTGCAGGAAAATTTTACCTGGCACAATATTCTGTAATGTAAGTTTTTTTTTCTTATAAATGCTTATTTTCTTAATTTATAGTAGAAGTATAAGATGTTCTCAGCATTTGCATTCATAAGTAGACTTCATTTACATATTTACTAATAAATAAGTCAGACAGCCCACCCAGGCTACAGTTCATTCAGACCCAGGAGAGAACCAGAGCTCATTGGCCTGTCACCAATTGCTGTCCCAGAAGGAGGGACCTGGGATGATGGAACTAACTTCAGTCAATGCTTCTGTTTTTTCTGAGGCCTCCACAACATAAGGCAAGCGTGGTTACAGTCAATATGCCATCATAATTGTAAATATGCAGGAATTTCATAAACAGAAATGAAAGCATCAAGAAATGTAACCTCCCAAAAGAAAGTATTAAACAAAGTTAATAAATATATAAAAAGAAAAATTGTCAAGAATAGCAAAGCAAAGGAGACAGAGAGAAATAAGACATTCATAGTAAACAATAAGTAATATCTCTCAACAATAATGATCTCTGCACTCCAATTAAAAGACACAGTCTGGCAGAATTGTTAGACAACATAATCGAAGATTTTGTTGCCTTTGAAAAACTCACATCTTACAAAAAGGCATGCAAAGACTAAAAATCAAAGGATAGAAAACATACCATGACCCTTAAAACAATCAAGTGTATAAATTTTAATCTCAGAAAAATATTAATCCAAAACAGTAGAAAAGCTAAAGAAAGTGACTATTTATTAGTTAAACAAGTAATCCGGCAAGAAGTAATAAAACTCACAAATATTTATACACTAAATAATGGACCCCATATCTAAATAAAGCAAACACTGTTCAATTTAAATAATCAAATAAATGCAAACACACATCTAGTTTGATAGGTTATTACCCAACCTTTATAAAGAAGTAGGTAAATAAAACAAAAACTTAGTAAAGAAACATCACAGGTCATCTACACCCTTGAATGCATGAACTTAAGAGCAAAATACATGGTAATTTATCCTACTATAACAGTACAAATTATTTTCTGCAGTGCAAGGTAATTTCTTCAAAAATATTAAATAATAGTCTACATACAAATTCTGTTTTAATAAATATATAAAATCAAAATCACTCAGTAATAGCAGAGCACTGTGCAATGAAAACTAATCAAGGAGAAAATCATGGAAAATATAGAAACACATACAAAATTGTATACAAACTCCTATCCAACAAGTAACAGAAGAAAAAATGGAAATTTCTCACTTTCTGGAAGTTAATGACATTGCATGTACAATTTAGCTGAATTGTCGGTCTATTATGAAAAGAATATTAAAAGAAAACTCCAATAAAATCATTGCTAATATTAGGGAAAATAGACTGTACTCAAATAAATAATCTTACTAGGAACCTAAAGATATTGAAAGAGCAACCAAAATCTTGGTCTCAAACTAAAAGGAACAAGGGAATTCAGAAAGAGAAAGATATAATTGAGACTAACAAAACAAATATAAAAAATTAACAAATCAAAGAGCTGGTTCTGTGAAGAAGAAAAAAAAAACCAATACATAAATACCCAAACTTACTGAGAAAATACTAACATAAAGGTAGTTTGCAATGAAGACATCCACATTAGAAGACACCACTGAATTCCAGAAGATAGTAACTTATATGAATAATTGTATTCCAGCAAATTAAATAATTTTGATAAAAAAAATCAGATATCCCTAGACTTATACAAAGAATGAAAGTTAACCCATTAGCTGCTTCCAGCCAACTCCCAGACCTGGCCTATGAAAGCAGATCGGCCTGCTTGATCACCGGATTCTACTTCCAGCCAGCACCAAGGCCCAGCATGTGAGTGGGCCTGGCTGACAGCCTGCCAGATTTTACTTCTAGAAAGCACCTATACCCGTGTGTGTGGGCCCCTCTGGCCACCCAACAGAAATTCTGCCATCAGATAGGCCTGGTGTGGAACCATGGTATAGAACTCCCTGCAGAAAGGCAAGGGGCAAGACCTAGCCAACTAATCCAACAACAGATCATCTCGCCAGAGGGATGCAGTGGGTTCACTTCCACGGGCTACAGTAAGAAGTTGAATACAGCAGCCAGACCCAAGCCAGGACCACCGGAAGACTGGACTTGATAGGTCCAGAAATGGTAAGCTGAGATACTTTGCTACACCCAGATCTATGACAGGATCCTCTTTCTCTCTTGATTGAGAGAGAGGCAACACATAACCAGGGTGAAATAAGCAGCCTGGAAGACCCCATGCATATCAAGAGGAGGTGACCAGACAGAACATAGGGGAGCTAATTTAAATAAAATTTCCCAATTTAATATTAGCAACACAGACATAATGTTTCATCTTATGGTCTAGAATACATACCCATTAGTTATAAAAATTGTCAGATGCTAAAATTCACTGCCCAACATTAGTGTTCCTAATTGTAGCTCTGCAAATGCAAAACTGTAACTGCTTTAACCACATAATCTCTCTTGTGTAAGAATATCAGAGGTGATAATGAAATAACTGCACCAAAGCTCTACATCAAGGGACAGAGGATAGTGCTATACAAATGACAAAGAAAAGTAGCAGAAAGTATTCTCAAGCCCCAAACCCAACCAGAACAAACACAGGAGACTCTGGCATAGAAGAAATTGGAAATGACATACCTGATGTATCTGAAATAATGGGGTCTGAAGTAAACAAACAACTGCAGAACTGTGTAGAGGAAATCAGACCAGAAATAATCTGTGAAGTAAAACAAGAAATGATAACTATATAGAAAAATTACTAAGTGTTTCTAAAGAAGACACAGAAAAAATAGAGAAGAATATAAAAATGATGGAATGCTTGAATGAGCAATATAAGAAATGAAGCAGATTCAAACAAATACAGGAAATTATATCTTCAATCACAAGCTGTCAAAACCATTTAAATGAAAGTGAAGATAGTTTCAGACTTTGAAGAAAACTCTGCAGCTAGTGAAAAGAGAAGAACAGAACTCTTGAAAACAATAAGGATATAAGAAAGAATAATTCAACATCTGCAATACAATGTAATGATGAATAGTACAAAGCTAATAGGCATCAATGAGAAAGGAGTCAATATAAATAACATAAAAACAATGTGGGCAGAAGTAATAGCAGAAAACTCCCCAAATATGGGGAAACAATCTAAAATGCAGTTAACTAAAGCATATAGAGCTCCAAATAACATCAACTGAATTAAAAATACACCCAGACATATAATAATCAAAATCCCAGAAATTCAGCACAAGAACAATATGCTAAAAGCTGTGAGAAAAAAGAAAAAGATCATATTTAAATGAAAACCCATTATAATAATGGAAGATTTCTCTTCATGAACTATCAAATCAAGAAGAGCGTGGAGTAAAGTATTTCTACTCTTTCAAGAATACAAATTCCAACCCAGTCTGCTATTCCCTACAAAATTCTCTTTCAAGTTTCATGAAGAAGTGAAATACATCCATGACAAAGAACAATTAAAGAACTGCACGAAGACAAAACATACCCTACACAGACTACAAAATGATATTGTACAGAAAGACCAAAATGATCACAACTACAGGAAAGAGAATGGAAAGAACCCACCAAAAAGGCAAATATTTAAACATAGGAGAAATGTCTTATACAACGTCATTTAAATAACCTGTCATAAGTGAAGACATCAGGGCCGGGGAAATGGCTCAGTAGAATAAGGGCTTGTTTGATGAGCAAAAGGACCTGAGTTCAATTACCAGGACTGCAAAAATAAAAATAAAAAATAAATAAATAAATAAAAGTGAATGTATCTCAATTATAGCCATCAAAGTAAATGGACTTATTTCACCATTTAAAAGAAATAGACTGCAAGAGTGGATTAGGAAGACAAATATAACAATTGTTGTATACAAGAACCACATTTAACTCATAAAAAATTCATAGGGGGAAAGTCAAAGGATGAGAAAAATTCTACATACTCAGAAAATACAGAGGTAGCAATCCTGTTCTCAGAAAGTCTCATGTTTAAACCAAGAATGACCAAACAAGATAAAGAAGGCCACTACCTACTGCTTAAGGGAAAAATATAAGAGGAAGTGGTAGCAGTCATAAATATGTATACATCAAACACAGAAATACCCAATTATGCCATGACTAAACTAGATGGCTGACAGTGACAAAAGATCTACAAGGCTCTTCACTTCATTCCAGGGTAAATCCTAAAGGGATTTGACTGACCTTTTTATATAGCAAAAGTTTTCTTTTTAGTTATACAGGCATTTCTTTAACTTGGTGTTAGCCATCTAGCAGAAAACTGTTTCCACAAGGTATAAAATACAAATCCAATATGCTGAAATGTAAAAGGCTCAAGTCAACAACTGTGGACAATTGCCAGTTGTGATACCTCAGTACTATTATAGACTATTGGTTTACATTGTGTTATTTTTCTGAATTCAAGTACCGACAATCTTTGGACTGGCATCAAGTATGAAAATTTCCTTTTGTCCCTAGCCTTTCAAGGTCAGTGAAGACTCAGGACATAGGAGAACCTGTGTTGTAACATCATGAAACTCAGTTGAGCCTCAAATTTTCTGAACAAAGATATTATGGAGCCACAGAGGAAAGAGATCGAAGTTCTATAGTGTGCCTGAGGAGAGTTACATGGAGAGGAAACTTTCTCTCAGGCTCTCCCATAGAGCAAACTGGGTCAAGCATTGGCTGTGACTCATCCTCATGGATGACACAGACAAAGGATCTACAGAATAAGGTACAGGATTACAAGATAAACCCTGAGGGGACTTCACTGACCTCATCACAAACAAAAACTACATGTTTTGGTATATAGGTCTTATTTTATCTAGGTCTTAACCATCCACCAGAAAAGTATAAAAATGAGGTGTAGAACGTGGGGCCATAATAATAAGTTGAACTGTAAATGGCCATGGTCAACAACTTCTAAAGATAACTCAATATTGTTGTGGAATGCTGGACTGTGTTGGATTGTGTTTTCAAGTTCAAGCACCTAAATTCGTTGAATGACAATGGAGTGCTCAACTTTGACAGTTGTGAACAAAGGAAGTGGTATATAAAGGAAGAATCATGATGTTTGTGTATGGACAGTACAGTTGGGATACATTAATGAAGTTATAACTGTGTGTTTTGGCTTATATTTGTCATATTATATTTCTGCTAGGGGTTCCACAGTTCATCTCACTTTTTAATTACTTTTATTGTTTGGTAGTACCTTTATTTTGTTGCTTTCGAAGTTGTGGTTGATTCTGGCTCTTTCTAGAAAATGTTTTTGTAGGATTGGTTTGGTGACCATGAATTTCTTCAGTTGGTTTTGTCAATTAAGAAGCTTATATCGTTGCTGAATTGTAACATATTTTTGCAGGGTGGGAACAATTTGAGATGGAAGTTACATTCATCCAGCACCTCAAATACTTCACTCTAAGTTTTCATTGGTTTGCGTTGAGAAATATAAATTGATTCTGGTGGGATTTCCAGAGAAATTCCAAAGCAGGAGATATGCTTCTCCTTTGTAACAGCTCACAATACTCTATGTTTTTGCTGAATCTCTCAGACCTTATCTTTTTTGTGTTTAGGTTTAGATTTATTTTGATCAGTTCTATTTGGACTTCTACATGGCTCCCTTCCCTGAATGGCAGGTTGTTTTCTCATGTTGGAAAAGTTTCTACAATCAATCCTGCAATTAGTCTTTTTTGTGTCAATTGTTGCTGATTTGTTTTGTTTCATTGACACCTATTATTCTTATATAGTTTTCTTTGCATCATCTTATAGCTCTGGGTCTATTTTCTGATTCCTAGCTAGTTTTGAGAGACCTTTCCTTTCACATTTATTAGCTACACTGATGTTTTCAAGTTCTGAAAGTCTATCTTTAGTTTTGTTCAAGCGGTTTCAATAGCTTTTAATGGAATTCTTAATTTCCTGAGTATCTGTTTGAAACTGTTCCTTGCTATGTACTTATTTCTTATACTTTTCATTTAGTCTTTCCATCATTTATCTTTTTTTTTTTAACTAGGTCTTCTTCAGCTGTGCTTAACAATGCTTTCATGGTTATTGTAATTCCTTTTTTGAGCTGAGTGATTATTTCTGACCTTATTTTTCTATAGCCTGATGGACTTCTCAAATAACTGAGAGTAGACATTACCTATTACCCAACTACACCTTTTCTAGGTTCTTCCATCTAAAGTTTAAGACACCAATGGTATATGCATATCAATGCAGATAGTGGAAAAATTCACAATTGATAAATTCTGTAAGCAGCTTGAATATCCATCAACAAAGAATTGCATAAAAAACGTGACATCTACACATAGTGAAATGCTGCTTGGAAGATAATTGTGAGAATTTTTATGAAAAACTATGCACCTGGAATATATGATTGAAATGAATCTGAAACCCAAGCTTAAATCACTCTCTTTTCATTTGAGTGAGGAAAAGTGCAAATAAAAAGCAAAATAAGACTGGATAGGAGATAAGAGACTAGAGGTGTTGCAAAAGGGAAGAGTTTCTGGAGACCAAGCATGACAGAAGTGGGGTGGAGGTTGAGGAAATAAGTACAATAAATATATGCAATTTAGAAACTTATCTATATAAATATTTTATGTCTTATACATGATATGTGATTAATAATGTCAATAAGAAATAAAATGTGGATAGATGATTTAGAAGAGAAAGGAGGAGGAAGAAAGAGGAAGGGGATACAAACATCATCATATGATGTATATAAACCCTCCCCCCATGATGATTGTAAAGTCCCTGTACTGCAAACATGGACAAAAATAAATAAATATCTATAAACAGAGCCAATTTCCACAAATTCCAAAGTGTTCAGAAGTAGGGCTGGATGAAAGCAACAGGATTATAGGAAATGTAAACATATCAATGGATTAATGAGTTCATATATTAATGAACTGTTATCAAGTGGAGCTTCTCTGGAGGAAGTAGGTCACTGGTGGCAAAGCTTTGAAGGGTGCATACTAGTACATCACCCTTTCATCTCTGGTTCTTCCTTGCTCACTCTTAATAGTTACCATAATGTGAGCAACTTTCCTCAAATGTACCATTCTACCACAGTATTTAGGCCTCAGTACCAATATGGAAATGTGTAAAATCATAAACCAAAACAATCCTTTACTTCTTAAACCTTCGTGTGTCAGATTATTTTGTCTCAGGAATGGAAACACTGAGAGCAGAATTTGAAATATCAAATTCAAACAGCAAATTTGAATAGCATAGCTTACAAGAGAAATTGGAGTTGCATTATTTTTTACACATAATAGAAGAAACATTGGTGAGGTCTTCTGAAAGATGACTTGTTTCATTGTGGCATGGTCCAATGAGAACATTTGATTATCAGTTTAAATATTTAATACTGTCGAATTCATCAAAACTTGGTGATATAACCATTGATACAGTCAATTATTTTTACTGTTTTTCCACCTATAATATAAAACTACTGATTCTAGATTTTTCTTCTTTTTTCTTTTTTTTATTTAGTACAGGTTCAACAGGGGTCCACTACACAGATCAGAATGGTACTGTTTCTTCTTTTTTTCAGTGTCTCAAGTGTTGGGATTACAACTCTTCACCACCACACCCAGGCTTAGATTTTTTTTTTTATTTTCTTATACAGCATAATTTTTGTATCCTAAGAGGAAAAGTAGCACAATGTGCATATGCCAGAACTTCCTCCACAGAGTGGTAATAACAACTATGTCTTTATTTCTGTGAACTGTGCTTTCTCCTTGTATCTATCTTATCTGATAAAGTTTCTTATGTCATATATTGTGGAGTAATGGAGAAGGCTTAATAGTAGTTTCTATCTCTGTACTTCCTTTCATTAGATTATTGTGGTCATATGAGTAATTTATAGCAGAAAGATCTTTTTCTTTCAAGCCATTTCCACCGAAAGAGGCTGAGCATTAAAAAAAGACAGAAGAAAATAAATAGTACTTTAAAAATCTCTAGGTGAATTTTACAGTTTTAAATAAAACATTTCAGTATAATAAATGACATTTGGATCTAAAAGTAGAATATAGATGGAGCATCTTCATTCTTTTTTTTCAATTAATCTTTAATACAACCTTTCTCATAATACTTTAATTGATTCTAAGATTTTAAAATATAAAAATTAAGGATAAAATTAAAACTCAGGAAAATATCAGACATTCAGTGTTTTAAAGTAATTAAATAAGAAGCCACTAGACGGTGATGGTTTTCAAAGCTTGGAGAATTTCTGTAAGAAAAAAAACAAAAAAGAAAGAAAGAAAGTAAATAATACCTCAGACTCATTTCTATAAGGGATAATTTATAATAAAACAAATATTTAAAATCAACCTATCACAGGTGGGTACACCTTGTCATTCATCATTTTCATTTTATCTCGAACTGTCCATCAAAAATGTTCAAATAAGAAAATTGTTCCTATTTCATCCAAAAATATATTTGCTCATCTGTCCCTTCAACAATCTAAAGCATTTCTTCTGTAGAATTGCTTGATTATGCTCAAATAATTTTGAAAAAAAATTACTATGGTAAAGTTAATCTTTTAACACATAATTATTTCCTCAGGAATTTCAAGAAAATATAGATGTTAAAATTAACGAAAGTTTAGTATGTCCATAAAATATGTAATTTGACTACAGTTATTAACCAGAAATTATCAGTTACTAGTTTATACTAAATCCAGAAATTATTGATACTTAATTATTTTAGAGAAATATTTTTATGAAGTTAAAGATAAATTTTCTCAATAAAACTTAGTAATTAGATGCAATTATTGTATATATCCTACCTGGTGAATATCTAACATTCCATAGAGCTGCAATTTGCATATATAAACTTTATAATGGAGAATACATGGAAAGAACATTTTTTCAAAATTGATAAGTTAACATGATTAATGGCACAAAATATATCTTTAAAAATGTTTTTATATAAAATGTGCATTTATTCTCTAACCAAAATGGTAATTGTTTCAAAGGATTGAAATTTTGCCACAGAAAGAAATAATTAAGTTTCAGGAACATTATTAAGAATTTGAAATTTTATTTGAGAACAATATTTGAACTAGGGGAAAAAGTGGCATGAGAAAATGTGTACAGGCAGAAATGTAAAAAAGAAAGAATATTGATTAGATACATAGATTATTAGCAGTTTAAACAGAATATTATGTATTAAAAGCAAATAAATTAGAATATACTTAACTTTAAAAAGCCAGTTTTAGGTTTGTGGGTCCATTCCTATGAAGAACAGTGAAATTTCTTCAAAGAGGAATGCCCTCATGAGAGTGATGCATGGAACAGCCATATGGGATTAGTGCTTGATAACTTTTGCAAATAAGCAAGGTGAAGAGTAGTCAGGTATGCCATGAGCCTAATTTTCCCTATTGTTTTATTGTAGCTTTTTAAATATAATTCCTATATCTTCTCATTGCAGGATCCCAAGGGTCAAGGGGTATAAATCAGGAACCCAGAATTTACACCAAAAGTTCATTTTTATGTCCTAGTTCCATCACATTTTACCTTTTGCCACATTGTGTCATTGATGTGGTTGGTACTGTTTTCATGTTTTGTCGTGTAGGACATTGACTCTACGACCTTGTACATGTTAGACAAGTCCTCAGCCACTATATTCTATCACTAGTAATTGCCAAATTACTTAAACTTACTGTGCCTCAGTATTCTTGTTTGCATGAGTGGAAATAATGAGGTTATTAATCTTAGCTAAATCATATTAAAGAGTTGCTATGTAGAATAGGATTCCAATGCACTCAGGTGTTATTTCAGATTTTACAATAACTGGGACGTGATAAACACTCAATAAAATCTAGCTGCTATTTTTAAAGTAAATACTATTGGTATTTACAAAATGTTTGAACTGTGTAGTGAAAAAATTCACTTTTTCAGATGGAAGTCAATGACTTGTGGGAAAAGACTTAAGTCTGGCACCAAAGATAATGATGTATATTATAAATAAATCAACTAGAAAATAAACAGCAGATGTTTCACTAAACTAGGATAAATTCAGAGAACACATTCAATTCCCATTTTATCTCAGCTTGTTGTTTTATTTATTCATGTATTTTCATATAAACCAGCAATTTTTCCAAAATTTCTGCTAGGATTCCAGCACAATTTTATGAAATGTTGGCATATTCCTAGCAAATATGAAGCATGCAACCAGTTCTCATAGATGAATTTTATTCACAGTTTGCAAGCTCAAAAGTTTCATATAAGACACATTACTTAAGGGATTATTTTATAATTTTTGCCCAAAGAGTCCAATGCAAGATGTGGAGTTCTGTCTGCACACTAAAAACCTAAAGAATCAAGTTGAGGGTGTGGATTCCATGGACATGTCCTGCTCGAGTCCAGCTGAAGACCTAAAGCCCATAGCAATGCCCTCCAAGAATACAAATGGAGCCCATAACAATGTGTCCTGCAAGCCTATGTCAAGAATCTTCATTGGAACAACCGAAAGTTAAGTGGTGGATGCTAGAAAGTCTGTGTCAGTGGGATAAAGGATCTGTGCAGTCAAGACGAGGGATATGCACTAGAGCCAGACAGGAATGTTCAAGGAAAGGAACAGAACTTGCCTGAAAAGAATCACCACAGTGACACCTTGGACCCAAGTTCTGACAATGAGAACAGCTGATTTCATATTAGAAAAAACAAACACTTTAAGTTTCTTCAGGAGAATCAACAGCATATCATCTTTCCCTCCAGTTCTCCTTTTATGCTATTGGCTGCAATCCACAGGTGGGCCTTTCATAATCGGCACTATGTTGATTCAGTTCAACTGTGTGTCTCAAATCACTCATTAGTTGTGCCACCAAAAGATTCTTCCAGTTTTGCATGTAAAACAATACAAGAAAATCAATATTACCCATGAGAATCCTTATAAATCAGAGCTTCCAGAAGCACAATGGCAGTCTCAGAGGCCCAGGTTCGATGTGCAGTGGCAGTGCCAGCCCTGCTCGTGGGGCACAGTGAGATCGTGATTGAGACTGGGCATGGTGGCATGCCTTTAGTCCCAGCTCTTGGGAGACTGAACACAGAGCAATCACTATGAGTTCGATCTACATAGTGAAACACTGTAGACTGTGTAGATCCTTACTAAAATATACAAATCAAAGAAGCACATTGATCTTATAATTCAAATATTATTTTACCTAAATTAATGATATAAAAAGTATCATGTGATTAGTTTTATCTTATTTAGAATGATATGCTAATCTACCTAAGTTCTGGCCTTGTTTTTTTAATTTTTTGGCCTTTTTTTTTGCTCTTGTCCTGGGTCAAAGTCAGGACATATATATGGTCTAAAACCACTCTCAAAATAAGCTTCTTAAAACTATTTTGACCAATGTTCGGAGGAAAATTTCCTTGCTTCAGAAGAAAATGAAATTAGTATAAGTTTTTCTTGGGTTACATACTAATGTTACCTTTTTTTAGAATAATCAAAACCTTTATTACATGAGTTAAACCAGGAGGGAAGGTCTATTTGCCTTTCCAGGCCTTGATTTTCCTCAGATAGAATTCCAGCACTTTTCCTTCTAGCACATAGCCATCTGTTCAGCCATACTGGCCTGGTCTTGAAGCAAAGCAGGCTGCAAAAGAATATGTGGTTCTTACTGTAGAAGACAGATTCCACCCAACCGTTTTCCTTGTGGAAAAAAAAAAAAAAACACGTTGATTCTGGTACCCTGGGGGCAGGCGTGAATCCCTTGTCTTCTCAGATATATTTTGTTACATAATGTTACTTCTTAAAGAAATAAGTATTTATAATTTTTTAAAACATAATTACATTATGGAGCAATTTTCTTAGAAACTATGTACAGTATTACCTTGATTCACAAATATTCTGCCGTTAATAATTTGGTTATCAAACAGAAGGGTGTCAGAACTTTTCATCTATTTGCAAATTCTACATCTGATGAGGAGTATTAAGAGCTTTTCTCCTCAGAATCAAAGAACTTTAGTTCCTGAATGTAGATACCACTTTATTAGATGTCATAATAAGTGTTCTCGGCAAAATTCAAATCACTGAGAAAGGGCTAGGGAGGTAGCTTGGTGTACTAAGCATCTCTATGGCAAGCTCAAGGACCCAGGTTCTATCCCCTGTAACACATTCAGTACCAGCCTGGGGAATGCCAGACATGCTGTGCCAGCCACCTAAACAGTGTGTGGTGGCTCATACCCGTAATACTTGTGGTGGAGAGGCTGAGACAGGAGCATCACTGTGATTCTGTGCTGCATAGCAGGATCCTGAATTAAATAAATAAATACATACATAAATAAATGATTTTTATCAATTTACAAATCAGTGAACAAATGTTTACATCAGACCTATCTGTCCCTCATAAAATAATCATATGAACTTTTCCTTTGTGTATTATGGTTTGATCTTAATTATTTAAGGCTTCTATAATAAAAATGTCAAAATTATTGCTCTGAATAATTACTTCTTTTGAAAATTCAGGAGATTGGAAAATTCAAAATAAAGAAATGCACATATACGTGTTTATCAGGGCCTTCTTCCACTTTGTAAGCTGTTGAATTTTTGTCATTTCATATAGCATAAAGACATCTTTGGAATCTGTATTTCAGGAGATCTGTATTTCTATTGAATTACTTCCAAAGACCCAATCTCTTACTATACTTGAATTCATGTTGCAACCCATGAATTTTAGAAGGAAATACACATTAACCACCATTGTAGCATTGTCTTTCTACTACGGATGAATTTAAAATGGATTCCATATGCTCACACTCGGCACAAAATCACACAAATAAATTTTGTAAATGTGGTTGTTTTTTCTCTAATGTTTGAATTTAATGACTTTTGTGTATATTACGAATTTTACTTTTCACAATTGAAGTTCTTATTCTTTTTTATAACTTTTAATTTTAGTAGTAAATATTTGCTCTATATGAATTTTATATTCATTTTGAGGGGTTGATACATGTATATAATACAGGTTGTTTTCATTTTATTAATCATTTCCCCTCCCTCTTCCTCAAGTTAATTGCTCTTGTGATGCTATAGTCATGATAGCGAGATAAAAAGTTAGTACATATAGAAATTCATAGCTATTATTCTTGAATCCTAATTTATTTGGATATAAGCATAGTAGTATTATACCTTAACTTCTAAATTATAATATGTCTTGATAGTTTTTAAATTTAAATATAAATTTATTCTTTCAGTCTTAGATGAAACTAAAATTCTATTAATTGATTGGATATTTTGATAACATACTTTCAAATTTCAAAATTACCTCATCTACTTATATTCATTGCAAAATCTACTTTCTATTTTCTATCAGATAAATTGCTATGGAACTAAATTCAATGAAACTTTTATTCTTGCATTAAAGTTCAGCAATAAATTATAGTTAGATCATGCCTTTTGTAAAAAGTAGTTAAAAATGAAACACATGCATATGTGGCATTAAACAGGAAACACTATTTTTGTACTACAAGGACTACAAGGACTAGAGTTGTATGGCAAAAATTGTAATTCACATGAGTTTTAGGGTTTTACTCTGGTGGAATAATGTCATGTCACTCTGAGTACACCATTAAACTTGTTATTGTATGAATTTCTTCATCTAAAATGTAAAGGAAACAATACTTTATAACCATTCTCCCAGAATTGCTATGCAGTTCAAATGACTGTTTTTGTGAAAATATTTTATTATCTATGAAGTGATGTATGCATTCAAGGTATAGTTACTCAGTCATTGTGGTTAAATGTTTGTTTTGGTAATTTCTTTTTTAATTAAGTGGAATATATATATATATATATTTCTTGAAACTTTTCAAGTTCTAGTGTAAGAACTATAGTTGTTGTAGATAAAGAAGTTAATGAAGAACAAGCAACTAGAGAGCTGAGCAAACTAAAGTGCCTGCTTATGCAGGTGTGAAGAATGGGGTTTGGTCACTGACATGCTTTTGCAGACCCCACCCAGAGAATGCTGAGATGGCCATTGTGACTGGGCATGGTGGCACAGGCCTGTAAACCCAGAGCTTGGGGGTGAAAACAGGAGAATTACTACGAGTCTCAGCTATGTAGTGATACACTGTAGTCCATGTACAAACACATTTAAAAAAAGAGGCAACTTGCTTGAGCCAAGGATGACAGCATCATTCTTTCCAAAACACATCTGATGTTTCTAGGAGCAAGCAGAGTGAAAAAAGCTAAATAATTAATTTGGAAAAATGGTATCCAAAATATAAAAAATGAAGGAGAATTGGGAAATCATGACTAGGTAGAGAATGATGCAAAAAGAGTGGTGGCTCCCTACTGTGAATGCCAGCACTATAGAAGTGGAAGCAGGAGGATTGCCAAGAGTTTGAATTAAGCCTGGACTGCATAGTAAGTTCAAGGTCAGCCTCATGTATATAGCATCACCTTGTCTGAAAACTCCAACACACACACACACACACACATTAAAGTAAAAGAAAATAAACTACATCTTCCTGCTTTGCACTATATAGCAGCACAATACTTTTTTTTTTTTTAGATATACATATAGTTCCTAAGGTGTACTGACTACTTAATGTAATATCTTATCTCTAGGAAATTTTTGTACAAATTCACCTATGATCCCCACTTATATGATGTGACTGTATTTTGTACAAATTCACCTATGATCCCTACTTATATGATGTGACTGTATTTATTAAAGTGTGTAACACCAGGTTAAATAAAGGCAGTAAATACAGGTAAACATTTAGTCCCAGAGCTATCTTAGATCTCAGCATGTGTACACTGGGAATTCCAGCATCCCTGGCAATGTAGATAGTTACAAAGTTCATGTCTAAAAAATGAAACAAAAAACAGTGACTGTAGCTGAAAATAAAGGCCTAGGTTTCAATCTCCAATTATAGAAAGTAATAAGTTCACTGTTAATAACAAAACACCATGATATGCACCTTAAATTTTGATTGCTTAGATACTGAATTGTAAAGAGATGAGCAGGGTATAAAAGCACACGACTTTTTATTTATTTATTTATTTATTTATTTATTATTGAATTACAAATGTCAATCAGACAGTTTCAAGACACCTTAACAAGACAGATTCAATAAATTAATACATTGCAAACTGTTTTCATAATGTTTTGGTATTGTACAAGGTGCATACATGATATTATATTTACAGATATTATTTTATTTTATTTATTTTTATTTTTTTTCCATTTATTTTTATTTTATTAAAATACCAATGTCAATCAGACAGTTTCAAAACACTTTAACCATACAGACTCAATGAATTAATACATAGCAAAATGTTTTCATAACGTTTTGGTATTGTAAAAGGTGCATACATGATATTACATATACAGGTTTTTTTTAATAGCTGAAATTATATAAAAATTCAATAATTATTTACCTAGTGGATGACCATAGCACTAAAAGCCGACATAATATCCTGTCCAACCACCATTAATGGAGATCTTGCCTCTCATAGAATTATGTAGAAGCACAGCGTTATCTAGCCCAACTGTACTGTCTATACACACACATCATGATTTTTTCTGCCTACAACCCTTCCTTTGTCTACACCTGTCAAAAGGGGGCACTCCATTGACATTCAACTACACTTCGTGCTTTAACTTGACACCACAATCCAACACAGTACAGCATTCTGCAACCATAGGGAGTTATTCAAAGAAATTGTCTACCATATCCATTTACAGCTCAGCTTAATATTATGGGCTCATGAGGTATTCTTCACTTTTATAAATTTATACTTTTCTGCTGGATGGTTAAGACCTAGGTAGATCAAAACTTATATACCAACAAATGAACTTTATATTTCCTATGTGGTCATTGAAGTCTTCTCAGGGTTTATCTTGCAGTCCTGTACATTATTCTGTATCTCCTTTGTCTGTGTCATTCATGTGGTTGTGTCACGGCAAATGCTTGACCAGATTGCTCTCTGTGAGAGCCTGAGAGAAAGTTTTCTCTTCATGTGACTCTCGCCAGGCACACTATAGAAATTTAATCTCTTTCCTCTGTGGCTCCACAATCTCCTTGCTCAGAAAATTTGGAGCTCACCTGAGTCTCATGATATTGCAGTATAGGTTCTCCTATGTCCTGAATCTTCGTTGACCTTGAAAGGAAAGGTCAAAATGTTGGCTGGCCTTGTGGCTCTTCTATTTCTCCAACTCTGATTTGTGATCTTAGGTTATTAACCAACCAAAAGAAAAGCTGATTAGTATCCTGCAAAATATGCCATTCACATTGCCTTATCTGACTCAATTGATTTTACTTGTTGTGCATTTCCTTTTGTATTTCTGCTTTTCGCTTGTTATACTAGGGAGACTATACGTTATTTACACGTGTGTCTGGTTTATTTCACTTATGAGTATATGTTCAAGTGGCATCCACTTCAGTATAAATGCTTCAAACTTATCATTCTTAATAGCTGAGTAATACTCCATTATATAGAAATACCACATCTTTTTCAACCATTCCTCATGTGATGGACATCTTGGTTGTTTCCAAGATTTTGCTATCACACATTGTGCT
>PVKA01018870.1:15390-43130 GCA_004027165.1 Ctenomys sociabilis | reverse complement strand
TGGGGTTTTGCCATGGTTATTCTCATAGATTCTGTGAAAATAAATTACACAAAGTTTCTTAAGCTTTAATAACATATCCTGGTAAAATTTTATAGTTTATCCTTTTTAAGTAGTTCTTCCCCTCCTCAAAGTTTATTCTAAAGACATAATCAGAAGTATTTGAAAGACTAATGTACAAAAATGCTTGCTTATAAAGAAAAAAATAATTTTTAGAAGTAAACATTGATGAATACTATTAGAATGTTAAATTTATCATGATTTTACTATCAAAAAAGGAATATTCATCAACTGTTGAAAGTTGTGTTTGTAAACAATTTCAGAGGTGTGAAAACTACTCATGATAAAGTGCAAAAGCAGGGTAGAATAATATATACTGTAAAACCTCAAATATATCTCTTCTCTGTTTTGTGACTGCCATTTGCTTTGTACTTCCTCTGTGCAGTTCATTCTTTCCTTCTCTGCTTCTCTAAGGAAAGTTGATTTTTTCCTCTATCAGCATTCACCTGGCTTATTATAATACCTATTCCTATTTTTCCAATATAAACCATTTTAAGTAGAACATGTTCCTAATAATAAAGCCTCAAATATTAGCCATTTATCATTTAGTAAGTCATCAAATGTTTACTGATCACAAACATTCAGTATTTGTTGTGGCTTGTGTCCAGACATCACCCTGAAGCATCCTTTGGTCATGGTGGGGCTTTTCAGTGGTGACTGGATCTAGGGTGTGTGATACTATGATTAAGTGTTTGATGGTTAAGGGTGTGTCATTGCTGAATTAGTCCACTGATTGGTCTGGCATAGTTCTGGGTGCAGATAATGGGAAACGTTCACACTAGACACAGGTGGCAACACCTGAAGGATGCATGGCTCAGAAGGGATTGAAAGGAGAGGCAGGCTGCCATTGTGGCTTCTTTGTTACTTCACTACTTCACTGTCCCCTGTCCATCATGGGCTGTTTTACCTCTATGATGCCCTTCTGTCAAGTCACCCTGCCTTGGACCCAGTCAATTATGAACTGGAACTTCTATAAAATGTGAGCCTTCTTCAACTTTATGTATCAGGTATTTTGTCTCAGCAAAATGAGAAACGTAAACAAGACAATGTTGGGGTTTAGTCTAGATGTCCCATCATAACTTCACACAGTCATGGGGCAGGCTTCTAGGGACTGATCAATTCATGATCCAATGCTTGAATTAAGGGTGTGAGTGCTACACCAGCCCTGGAACAGACTGTCTGAAAGCAATGTAAGGAAGGGAGGGAGGCTTACTCTCTGCCACGGCTCCTCCCTTTTTGCTGTTGCTGTTTTCTACCACCATGAAGTGCTACCCTCTGCCATGTACCACTCTGCCTTGGAGCCAGCTGATTAATGACTGAAACCTTCGTAAACTGTGAACTAAATAAACATTTGCTTCCTTAATTTTGGGTGTCATCCTGGAAATGAGAGAAAATTAACTGAGACAGACAATATTGAAGAAAGGGATAGAAGGAAGCACAGAAGGAGAGGAAGAGGGAGAAAGAGAGAAAGATACAGAGACAGAAACAGAGACAGAGATAGAGACAGAGACAGAGACGGACAGAGATAGAGACAGGGACAGAGACAGAGACAGAAAGCAAATGAGCTCCTGCACTAAGGAATCTTGGTCAGATTCTATGATATTCATGAGTAAAAGAATGATGAAGACAGTACAAGATAATATTGAGAACTCAGAAGTTCCATGAAGGAGATAACATGTAATAATAATAATAAAAAATAATAATAATAATGAGATATCCAGTACAATGAGGTATGCCTGTGAGAGGTTTCTTTAGCCTTCTTGGCTGAAAGAGGCCTCTTTGACTTGGTGGCAGATTAGAAGTTTGGGTGATGAGCGAAAGAAAGAAATGTGTGTTAGAAGAACTAAAACGTTTGTGTGGCTGATTCACAAGGTCAAGTGATAGTGGAGAGCAGCAGAAGTGGGGAAGTGGGCAAGGCTAGGCTTATGGATCGGCACAAGAAGCTGATTTCTTTGCCTAAATGGAGGCAGTAGGAAAGTAGCAGCCAAGGAAGGCATAGATCTGAGTCACTTGTGAGATTACACTGTGAGGACATTGTGGGGATGAGGCCTCTGCAAGGCAAGAGGGAAGACAGCTCTTCCTGCTGGAGAAAGATGTCTTAATCAGGACCACACATCTGAGGAGGTGGGATGCATATGTATTTTGAAATCTATCTCATGGGACTTGGAACTTATCAATGAGTCAGATGTAGAGGTAAAAAGAGCAAAGGAATTCAGACTTTGGCCTTGACTGAGTATGCAATTAATGCATTATGGAGATGCTGGTGTGGTAGGTTTATAAGAGAAGATTATATTACAGAAATGACATGTTTGTTAAGACATCATGAAGACAGAAACCAGGGAATCAACTGAAATTGGCTCTTTGAAATATTAGTAATTCCACTATCACTAATCTGGACAAAAGGGAGGTGCATCTGAATATACAAAGAATAAGAATTCCTGGTGGTACTGGTAAAAAAGAAGAACAAATTTGTAATTACTTACTTTAATTCCTCTAATTCCCTTTAATTCTTCTATGAAGTGTCAAGCCAGGGAGTTTACCAGCTGCCTGAATGGGATGCAGAAGACGAAGAGTGGACAATTTGGAGAGGAGTGTGGAAAATAATTTTAACCACTAAAGTGAGGCTAAGGCCTTTGTCTGGTGTTCTTTTGAGAGCTTCATTCAGAAATCTGAAGTGAGTACAATCACTAAGATGCTAGGAATCTTTCCCACTGGTGCATTGCATTATTGGACCACATGAAACAGAGAAGAGGCAGATATTTGGGTTCCAGTGTGGCATACGCTATGGAAGGCAAGCAGAGCAGAGAGCAAAGGGTTGGGAGGATCAGTGTTAGCGTGCAGGCTGTGGCTACTGGACATGCAGGGTTGGAGGGCAGAAGACATGGTGAGGGATGGAGAGCAAGGCTGTGTCAGTGTCCATAGAGAATGTTCCTGGGAGTGGGAACCTGTAGAGGCAGGAGAAGTAGACCAGGTGAGTTAGAACAGAATGTCTTGGCTGATTTGTTAAAAAATTATATTAGTCAGCCTTTTTTTTTCATCCAGTATTGATATGTTAAACTTTATTTTTACTTAATTATGTATTTATTTTTCATTAATTTTATTGAGAAACAAATTACAATGAGATACTTTCAAAACCAATTAGTAGAGCAGTTCTAATAATTGAAACATTGCGTATTGTGGTCTCCATAGTGGTTATTCTTTTTTTTTTTATATATTTTTTCCATAATTTTGTTGAAGAACAAATAGCAATGAGACAGTTTCAAAGCAAATTAGTAGAACAGATTCAATGATTAATACATTGCATATTGTTTTCTTAGTGGTTATTTGTTGTATAAGGTGCAGACATGATATTTTATGTACAAACACTACTAGAGCAGATCCCTCTATTCATTGAATTAAGAGAATGTAGCTGTATAACTATCTTTTTTTAAAGCTGAATTATAGTACAGTTTCAATAATTAATACTTTCTATCTTGTTATCTTCCTAGTGGTTGTCTATAGTACAAGAAGCTGACAGAATATCCTGTCCAAACACTATTAGTGCAAATCTTTCTTCTCATAGAATTATGCAAAATAGCTGCATATTTATCTTAACTATTCTGTATATACAAATATAGAATGGTCCTTCCTTTATATCCCCTTTTTTTGTTTAGTCCTGTCAAAGATGGGTATTCTACTGGTATTCAATAATTATAGGTGCTTGAATTTGACCCAACTTTTGGAATGCTTTATAAATTCAAAAAATTGGAAGTTGATAGATTCAATTCCTTTCTGTGTTTGAGTCTCTTGTTTCACACAGAACTACAGATCTTCTGCATATTGTAAGGGGCTGATACTTTCTTCATTCTTCTCCACTGGGTCTGAATAGTGGTTATTCATAGTACAAGATGCAGACATGATATCCTGTTGAAGCACTGTTAGTACAAATCTTTCTTCTCATTGAATTAAGAGAAAGTAGCTGAATATCTATCCTAACTATTTTGTATATACAGATATGAGATGGTCCTTCATTTGTATCCCCTTATTTTGTTTAGTTTTGTCAGAGATGGGTATTCCATTGCCATTTAAATATTGTAGGTGTGTGAATTCAGCAAAATAATCCAATATAGTCCAGTAGTCCATAGTAGTAGTGGGCTATCCATAGGACTAGCAGTGTCAGAAGTTGTCGGCTTGAGCCTTTTACAGCTCAGCATATTAATGTCTTTACTTTTCATATCTCATTATTATACTTTTCTGCTGGATGGTTAAGACCAAGATAAGGCAAGACCTACATAATAAGAAATGTAACTTTTGTATCTGATAAGAGACAAGAAAAAAATGTCATAGGAATGTCCTGCTACAATGCTGTATATGGTCAGAGTTCTAAATTTCTATGTAAAAATATGTAATTGTTATTCCTATTTTTAAAAATATTTATCATTATTTTTCTTCACATTCTGTAGGGATTTAAAGTTTAACATATTAATACTTGATGGAAAATACCTTTTCCATGTTATGTCTAAGATGTTTGATTTTCAGATAGTGAGGTTAGTCCACCTTGTGGTTGCTCTCATCCTGCTGGGTGCGGCACATGCGCACAACACATCCCATTCTGCTTTCAGCCCCATCCTTACCCGTGCCTACCCCTCCTTCCATGTCTCGCTCCCCTCCCCTTCCAAGGGCTCTGCCTCCCCATTCCTTCCTTTCTTTCTTTTAGTTTGAGCTTTAATTTACTTATATTTGTGGTTCTCATGTAAGAGAATTCCTGTAACATTTAACCTTGTGCAGTTTATTTCAACTAACAGTTTAGCCCCAAGGAGCATCTGTTTTCCTGCAAATTATTTGCTTGTTCTTTCTTTTTTGTGGATAAACAAGAGTAGTATTCCATTGTGTATACATGCCTCATTTTCTTTGTCTGTTCATCTGCTGGTGGACAAGTAGGCCACTTCCAGGGCTTAGCTTTCGCGAGTCGTGCTGCCATGGATGTGAGTATGTACCCATCACTGTAACTTGAAGGTTCTGACTCTTTTGGAAGGATACTTAGCAGGAGAATAACTGGGGAAAGTGGAATTTCTCCTTGTAGATTTTTGGAGAATTTCCACGTTGATTTTCGTAGCAGTTGTATGAATTTACATTTCTAAGAACAGTGTAGGAAGGTTTCTTTTTTTATACAGCCTCACCAGTATTGGTTATTATTTGATTTATCTATGATAAGCATTCTTTCTAGTGTTATATGAATTTTCATTATTGACTTTTAAAATGAGATTTTGGCCAGGTATAGGTAGCACATGTCTGTATTCCCAGCACTTGGGATACTGAGTCGGAAGGATTGCCCCGAGTTCAAAGTCTTCTTAGTCTACACAGTGAATTCAAGTCCAGTTCGAAGTATATGCCTCAAAAAACTAAAGCACTCAAAACAAACAAATAAAAAACAAACAAAAAACCAAGAATTTGGAAGAATGCAGTCATTCAGGCCTCTAAGATTGAGTATCTTAGGGGACAGAAGTACAAAATTTAAAGATAATAAAGTCAAGAACTGAGACACTACCCAAGGGTAACTTATGATCTCTGATAATTATCACTGTTAGTATGGTTGATAGGGAGATAATGAACAGGTGTTAAAACTGTAATTTACGGAGGGCAGTGACTACAAGATCTGCCAGTGGAAACAAGAAGAATGGTAAGCGATGATAAACTTCAGTGTCACAGACAAAACAGGTCCTGGGTTCTGAAGGAGAATGGGGAAAAGAAGCATCCATATGAAGCAAGGGGCCCTCTGACCCCACTCCCATGCAGCGCGATACTGGGCAATAAAGCGAAGACAGAGATCCAAAACTGAGGTGCTGTGGCTGAAGTGGTGTTTTCAGAGTCTGTTTCAGTAAGAGTATGAAGGTGGAAGAGTCATTGGGAAGGGCATTTTGGACTGTGTTTGGGCAGTACGAACGAGTTGGTGACAAGCCTTGAATGACAGAGGATGCCGTGGATAAGTGTGGACAGGCAAGGAAGACTGAAGGATTCAGAGAACTGCAGAGAAGCATGAAGGTACAGAGACTAAGAAGCTTCTCATGAACTTGGCATCCTACTGGTACCTACAGTGAACAGGAAAGGAGGCCTATGCCATCAGGTCTGGATGCCAGGGCACACTCGGCAATTGAATGTCTGCCTGTTCTATTTTAAGGAATAGTAATTTAGATATAGCCAAGTAAAATATAAGTAGCTTTCCCACCAAAATTATTTTCTTCCAGTATTACTTGTAGTTCCACTGGAGTGGTAAAAGAGAAGGCAAAGGACCTGGACAGGACAGCAGTAATGCCCAGGGCAGATCATCGTGAATAGAAGCAAGTTACAGTTGGATGAGACATATTCTGCTGGGATCTAAGGTAATGGAGTTGACATAGGTTTCAGAAAAAGTAGCCATGAAACAGCAGGAAAACAAGACTGAAATTTCTAATGATTAAAATGCCTAGTACTTCTTGAGTTTATGGCAATGTTCTCACGGACAGTCCTGTTCTCAGTATTTTGTCTATATTAATCCACTTTCTCTGCAATAGATCTCTAGGGGAAGAAATGAACCACACTAAAGATTTTCAGACTGAGGTATAGAATGGTGAAAGATCACAAAAGACACTCGGCTAGGAATTGGCACAGTGGGGAGGAAACATGGAGCCTGGGTACAGAGTCACCTCTCCTGACTGCAACTTAAACTATGCCCAAGTACATGCTGTCCAAGATAGGTGACGTAAATCATCACAAATTCCAGGCGCTTTTGCACAAAGCTGCTCACCAAGCACTGGTTTTGGTTCTGACCTCTACATTGCGTGCATGATCATCCCCTGCTCCAAGCGTTTATTACCAAGATTACAGCAAGTGCTCCTTAATGGGCTTTCCTGGGCTTCTTGGCTTCAAGCTAAGCACCTTAGTGGAACTGGAGAGGTCTGTCAAAATCACAGTCTTATTATGTCACTCGCCTGCTTAAAACAGTGAGACTACTTTTCATTGCTTTGGGGATAAAACGAACAGCTTCCCAAGGCTGAAGGGGCTCTGTGATTTCACTCCTGCTTTATTCTCTTTCTTCATTTCTTTCTTCTGTCTTTATGAAATATATTCTTTACCCAAGCTGGGCAGCTTCCAGTACTTCAAAAGCTCTGTGTTCTCTCATATCTGAGCTATTTTTACAATGTGATTCCTCTGCCTTCATTGTAGTATTTTACCTTTCCCCTATGTTAAGATAGGAATCTCAGTATCTCCCTATATTTTAAGATGTTTTCAATACAGGCAATAAAAATGAAGGTAATGTTGGTTATAGCAGTGATGCCTCTATAGCATCCTAAGAAAAAATTCTAAACTAAGTCCAGTTTCAAGGAAAAGCTTTTTCCCCTGTCTTTCCATTCTACTCTATTTTTATTCCCAAAAACTTGTTGTACTTATTTATGCATTTATTTATCTTTAAATATTTATTTTTATTTTTTTAATTTTTATTCATTTTAATGAGAAAAATGATAGAATAGTGAACAGTTTCAATACAGGTTAGTAGGATGTTTACAGTAATTAATTCATTGCATATTATTCTCTTCATGTTAATTATTCAGAGGACAAGATGCAGACATGATATGTCTAATCAATATTATTTCAAACTTTTATTCTCAGTGAACTAAGAGAAAGTAGCTGTATATCTGTCCTAACTCTCACGTAAAAAAAGAAATATATATATATATATATATATATGTATATGTATATATACATATATATATATATACATATACATGTATATTTTTAATACATATTCTTACTATTGTTGTCCAAAATGACCCTGAACTCTTAGGCTCAGTCAGTTCTTTCACTATTATTTCTCAAATAGCTTGAACTACCAGGATATTCCTGACAGGTTACTGTGATATTTCTACAGTTCTGATTTCTATCATGAAAGTTAACATCCCAAGGGCGAAAATGAGGAGTGCCATGATAGCTTGTGATGGACAGACCACAGCTCCCTTGATGGCTCATTCTGAGAGTGCAGTTAGCATACCCCCTCAACCGTCAGCTCCTGTCGGACTGCCTCACCCTCAAAGAGCCACAGCGCACAAGTCTGAGACCTGTGTGAAGCACTGAAGAACTATCTGAGTAAGAACAGTCCTCCAGAAGATAATTCTGAAGGGCCTTTCCAGATCCAGATGTCCTGTTAGATTAGATGTGACACCCACCTTCTCACTTTTATCAAGCCTAGTCTCTGCTCCTTCATTCAACAGGAGTATCTCAAACACTCAGTGTGGTCTGCCAGAAAAATCAGCTTCCAAATGGCCATAGTTGGCAGTTGAGTAATAAGATATAGTGGTCAAGAAGATGGCTTTTAAGGGGCTGGGGAGATGGCTCAGTGGAATAAGTGCTTCCCTGCAAGTGCAAGGGCCTGAGTTCAATCCCCAGTTCTGAGAAAAAAAAAAAAAAAAGAAAAAGAAAAAAAGTGTTTTTTGATTGGATACTTTGTTGCCAGACCAAGAAGGAAGATCCTGTTAGTGGCAGCAGGTGACCACTGGACATACCTGGACATCCAAATTGGTAGAATGCTCCTCACTGACACACTGTGCCGGAGGAAGAGAATATAGCAAGTGAAATGAATCAGAAAAGTCAAGAAATGTGCAATAGTTACTATATCAACAAAAGAGGGTAATGGATCTTTGTAAAAAAGACAGAAGGGAAATTAATAACAAATAGAAATTTAAGGTTGAAAACCAAAGACCCTGTTGGAAGTACATAAAGATTATCTATTGTCCTTTGCAGGTAAGGCAGAGGTGGCTATGACCAGACCTTCAATTCAATTTTGGAGTAATAGGGCTGAGAAAAGCTTGAGTCTACAACATCTGACTGAGGCAGCAGGTGGAATCTTGCGTGGCAACTTCTGAGGACCTTATAATCTTCTCAGAGTTACTCCAGGGGGCAACCTGGATTTTGAGGTTATTTTAAAGATACAGCAGCTGCTGCTTTTCTTAGGGATATTTCTCCACTTACAGTCACCTCTTGACAAAGACATTAGGGTTTGTTGGATTTCTAACTGTCTACAATCACATCCTGCCCAAGGAAGAGTTGTAAAACTGTAGACCTCAACTAGTGAGCTTCTCTTTCTTTAGTAAATCTTTTCAGGTCTCTTCCTACCTTAAACTCCTCTCCAGTGACTTTGAGGAACTTTTTTATATATTGCCCAGCCAGAGCTTGTAAGTGATTCTTTTGTATAAATTAATATCATATCAGATCCTAAAGAATCACTGAAATGAGAACTGTCAGGAGAAGTTAATTTAGGTCAGGAAGGAAAAATAAAAGGATGTTACTACTTCATCTATCTACTACCAAATAATACCGCTTGCCTGGCCAAGTCTTTCCAAGTCTAGCATTTGGATCAAACATTGCTGTCAATTATGTGATCTGCCTTCCTGTCTTCAAAGAGGTTAGTCCTATCTACTTCTGACCTGCATTCCACAGCACCTTGTGCTCCTGCTGTCCTGACTTCTGTATCAGGGCTCACTATGATTGACTGCTGAAAGATTTCCAGGGTAAGTTTACAATGCCTGCCTGCATAGTTAGATACTGAAGAGTGCAAAAGAGCTCTTCGTGTGCTGGTGAGCGAGAGGAGCCAGTCAATAGTCCAAGGCCTGACTCTCTGCACAGGCCCGTGTGAGTCTGTACTGGGAAAGCTAAAAGTCTGTCCTGGAAGACTGAAAAGTCTAAGTGGGATGGCTGAAGAGTCTGCACCTGAAACCTGCACACAGATATCAAAAGGCAGTGGTGAATACTGGAGCAAAAGCAAGATTTCCTTCTTTCCCTTTTTATTCTATCCAGGCTAAGAACCTAAAGCTTGATGCTGTCCTCACCCAGGGGGAGTCTTCAGCCTTCAGTAAATTGATCATCCAGACATGATCAGAACTGTGCTATACTAATCTGATGGCATTTCTTATTCAAGTTAACATAATTAACTGCCAGAACATTTGTCACAATTTATTGAAACCTTTACTTAATATCTATTTCTTTAAATGGTCTAAACATTTTCAGAATACAGAAAGCCTTCATATTTCTTGTTATTTGCATTGTTCTGTGATCTCTCAGTACTAGACAAATCATAAATAAAAATGGTTAAAAGCAAATAAATCCCGCTGGGGAGGAAAGTCATGTATTTGCAGATGGTAACATAGACCAGTAGATGAGAGATTTTAAAGGCCTTCATCTCAGATGCTGGCTCAGCCATCACAATAAAGCTCTCTCATCAGGTCAGATTTTGTTTTCATATAAGATCTAAGTTACTGAGTTATCCAAGCTGGGCTCAAACTTAAGATTTTCCTTCCTGAGTCTCCAAGAATGTTGATATTAAAGGTGTGCATCACCACACCCAAGTTGTGACCAGTCTTTAGTCTCTATCCACTCTTCTTACCCATGAGTTTCTTACTCCACCCCAAGACAATGCTCATTTGTATTGGAAGCAGGTTTAAAAAATGCATAATATTCTTGTTTAGGTGAAGAAGTATAAAAAATTTGATTTCACAGAAATACAGAGTAAGACAGTAGACAATAGAAGCCAGAAAGAAAATAGGGAAATAGATGGAAGTTGCCTAAGAGACCAATATATGGCTAGATAAGAAGAATAAATTCTGACATTATATGTATTGAAGGTGGGAGTGATTATAGTTCACAACAGTTTATATTTAATAAAGAACAGAGTTAGATAAGTTTGAAACTCCCAACACAATGAAATGATAAATGTTTAAAAGAGAAATGAGAATTTCTTGATTTAATCATTATATATTGTATATATGTCAAATTATTGTACTACACTTCATAAATCTGTACAATTATTGTGTATCAATTAAAAATTAAGCTTACATGTGGAAGATAGAAATAAAGCAAGAATAAGTGCTACTGAGAATGGTTCTTTTGTTTTCTCTGGGAGATTTGGATTTTCTGTCCTATAATGAGATAAGCCAGGTATCATTTTTGGCCCTGAAGGTCTTACATTGCAGGTTGCTTTATTAATTGAAAAGTCATTCTCATTAACCTGCAGTGACGTACTGATCCTAACCTGAAAGAGATCTTAAGGTGTGTGCCTTTGTGTTTTAGTTTTGTTTACAGAGTTGGAGGCTGATAAATAAATGTGTGTGTTATATCAAAAAATCTTTGCAAAATGCACAATGGGAAAAACACACTTCAGTCAGCACCTATAATCTATTGAGGCAATTAATCAAACCCATACTTTGTCAACTTCTTCCTGTTCTGTTGTGTTTTATGACTCTATTACTCTTTCATCAACACAATAAAAGAAATTAATCTTCATCACATGGAGAATGTTTGGGAGACAGAAAAAAGGAATTTAGCTACCTGTCTGTATCTTGTGGTTTAAATCAATCATAGGGCAGAGTGAATTGTTTTTAACTGTGGTTCATTCATTAGACCTTATTGGAAAAGCTGTAATGCATTATCACATTCACCATGTTATCTGAATATAGACCTGTCACTCAGAACGAGCCTGCTCAATATCTCAGATGCCCTCATATTGACTACTTTCACTAATAGGATGTAAAAATCTTAAAGATCGATACTGGAAAAACAGTTCTGTCTTTATATGTAAACTTGCAAGTGTCATGAGAAAATGTGTGTAGAAAAAAATTTCAGTACTGGAAATAATTAAAACCAGAAGCAAATGAAGGGCTCTCAGGGGGACCCTTCTACATACATGCACGAAAGTGTTCATTTGTTTCCAGAACTAGCTCCTCAGACAAGTGGATTATGTTTCTATATTCCTTTTAATTTACAGTGGGAAGCAGAGTGGTGATATACACTCATGAAAATAAAGACTCATGAAAATATGTGGATTAAAGTGTATTTATTGAGCATCTATCATGGTGTGAATAACCAAGGCTTTGAGGATCTAGAAAAAATAAAAATATGAAGTCCTTATTGACAAAGTCTTTCAGCCTATTTAGGAAGAATCTCATTGGGATAGGATATAAGTTAATTGGTAGTACGTGGAAAATTCCAGAGGACTGCTGTTGATATGTGTCATTAATCACTTGCTGAGGAGGATGAGTTAGAGTACATTGTGGGCTTGAGGGCTCACACAGATCCAGGAGACAGGTGAGGTGTATCATGCATGCCTAGGAGATAAGATAAAAACCACTGCAGTTTAGCACAAGTTTCATAAGCACAGTGGGAAAGACTTTAAAACATTTCTTCCAGATAGTCATTTAGACAGTATGGGAAGACAGGATTAGACAAACAAACATGAGTCTATCTCCTAAGTTCGTTCTCACATTAAAAAAAAAAAACAAAAAAACAAACAAAACAAAACTATTGCACTAGAGATACCCCTCTCAGAATCAAACCTACATTAAGTTTGTACCTTTAAGACACAATAATGAAGGTTTAAATTGAGCTTCAAAGCTCCTTATAGAAAAGAACACCAGCATTTGTTTTATCTCCCTTAAAATTAACCCTCTGCAGAGAAGAGCCACTGGAAAGGGCCAGAGAGCAACCCCTTTAATGAAGAGCTCTTTTGTAAATTGCCTCTAAAACGTCCACCTGGCTCATGCCTCAGAGCATGTAAAAGGACTTGGAGCCTCAAAATGAGAGCATGTAGCTGTTTCTCCACTAACATAGTATGGAGAAGGTTTCATGCACTGCAATTGACTCCAGGTTTGCAAAATGTGCTAGGCACTGAAGGTAGAGGACACAGTGAACACACTTGACAATAAAAACTCACTGTGTCTGCCATATGCCAAATAAACAACAAAAAGTTGTAAAGTCCCTCTCCTCAGTATATAATTTATTTATATATTTTATTAAAGAACTGGTTATCTAATTGCTGAATTTCACTGAAGTGGGTGTTTGTTTGACTGTGATGTCTAGGGAGGGTAGCTTCCCTGAAAATTTTTGAGTCTCTATTAATAGAATGTTGCTTTGCACCACAAGTTGTTAGTCACATCCTTAGATCAGTAAAGCCAAGACTCTGAAATTAGCCAAAGTCTATGTGTCATACATTGCCATAAGTGCTTTCATGCATTATTATAATACATCCTTACAAGCTAGAAATATCAGCTTCATTTCAGAATAAGAAATGTAAAACTCAGACACTGTTCCCTTGCTCACAGTTACATATTCAGTGTAAGTCTGGAAGCCCTGTCCACCTGATTATGGAACCTAGGCTGTTAAACACCATCTGTGTTACGACAATGTTAACAATTCCAGTAACATCAACAATAGGCAAAGCAAGCCAGGCATGGTGGCGCATGCCTGTAATCCCAGCACTCAGGAGGCTGAGGCAGGAGGATTGTTGTGAGTTCGAGACCAGCCTGAGCTACAAAGTGAGCTTAAGGCCAGCCTGAACTGCATAGTGAGACCCCTGTCTCAAAAAGACAAAAAAAAAAAAAAAAAAAAAAACAATAGGCAAAGCAGAAGTTGATATATATTACTATGGTTAATCCTCACCTATTGGAAGGCTTATGTTATTTTCTATAAATTGCAAATGCTGTGAGTCCTTTGAAGTTGAAGAGATATGCCCAATGAGAGAGAACAGGTCCACACATGCATAGTGGCTCACATGTTTATCTTCTCCAGAAAGGAAGGAAGACTTGAGGTGGCAAATTGAAGTCAGTAATGTGAATATTTAAGACATGATAGTTACAGAATCTCAAATTGTTCAGGACACAAATATTCAATAAATATTATTCAGGTAATTCAGTAGTTATTTACAACAGAGAAAAAGCTATATTTGTAACTAAAAACAAATTTTAAATAGGTGAGAGATTTAAATGTAAAAATTAAGACCATACACAAACTAAAGGAAGACAGAAATGTACTTCAATTAACTTTAACTTCAGTGTAGGAGAAACATATCTAAATATGACTTAAAAGTCAAAGATCAAAAAAGGAAATACTATAAATTTGATAATATAATGCATTTTTAAAAAGCATGGTTAAGAAATGCCACCATCAATAAAATGAAAATAGCACTAAGGAATTAGGAGAAAGTATTTGACCAGAGATTATATCAAAAATTCATTCAATTCATATTCTAAAAATATATAGGATTCTTAAAAATGAAGGAAATGTGATAAAAAAAATTAACAGAAACATGAGAAAACACATAAACAGACTCTTCACAATACATTAGATATCATAAACTAAACAAAAATATGTCCTAACTTAGAGTTATATAAAAGTAAATCAAAGTTATACTAAAATATGTTTTTGAGGGCCAGCTAAATAGCTTAGTGGATTACAGTGCCTGCAAACAGTCACAGTGGTGGGGACCTCAATCCCTGGGCCTGCTGGGCTGGCCCCGATCCCAGGCTTGGTGAGTTGGAGAGATTGAGTCTGGGTGTGGTGGCGTTCACATATAATTCTAGCACTTGGGAGGCTGTACATAGGAGGATCACTGCAAGTCTGATCTAGTAGTGAGACCTCGAAACCCTGTAGTTGCTTCCCTAACATATGGAGCAGGACATTTTCGCAACTGTCAGATTTTCGAATTTCAAGTCAGGCAGTGTATCCTGCTCATGAGGTCTCAGGAAACAAGTACTCTTACAGTTTGTTGTAGAAATGTAAGATGCAAGCCCACATATACCTTCTAAGATTGAATTATCCATATCTAATGGAAGTATATATTCACTTATTTTGATCAAATAAACCCAACCTCTAGGAATTTACCCTGGAGATACACCTTGAACAATATGAAATACAGTTGTACAGGTTAATCCTACAGTATTATAACTTTCCATGTTAAAAATCCAAAAGATTGTGAACTTACTAGATACCTACATGGAAGCATACTTGGATTAAATATACTACATTGACACAAAGAAATAGAAAGCAATGTTAAAAAAAAACTGAGGAATGGGCAGTTTATTATTATTATTGTATTAACAGATTTGGAGGCATTTCCAGGATATAGAAAGTGAGAAAAAGCAAAATTCAAAAGCATATCTATAGTTATGGTGTTACATTGCCTAAGAAAAAGTAAACATTAAATATACATCCATTACCTAAAATAAACATGATACAAAACAGAAAGTGGTATTAGAGACCTTGAGAGGGTAGGTGAGACTGGGAAAAATGGGGAAACAGGAGGCAATAGAGTTAAAACTTACAGAAAAGGATCTTAAGTCCATCACCTCCAAAAACCAACTACAGAGGAAGGGTTGGGAAAGAGGTAATTTTGGAATTGTCCATATCTAATGTAAGTACATGTTCACTGTATATTCTGACTACACAGTGGTCCCTCACTTATGGGGGTTACATTCCTGTGATAAGTGAAAGTCAGTGAAGTACCTCAACAGATAATTAATTGCAGGCACTGAAAGTTAGGTATTATAAGAGAAAGAAGTTAATGAAAATTGAAAGGCAATATAGCATGGTGTTGAATTGCTACTAAAGATATTGCTAGAAGCTCATAACAAGAATGATACATAATAGGAAGGAAAGAAGGAAAGAAGGTGGGAAAGAAAGAGAAAACAAGGACAAAAGAAAGGGTGGAAATAGGGGATAAAATAGTACATGTAACATGGAGCTTTAAAAACCCTTGACATAAGGATGTTAGAAGAATCTTTTTGGCCTTTGGTCAAATAGACATAGAACTCTGAACTTGGTTTTGTTTTACAGAAGTGACTATAGGGTAGGAAACCCCGAGGTCTTCAGTGTGGGGGCCAATTGCCAGGGAAATCAAGTGCATGGCTAGAGGTTTAGAATTTTCATTCCCAGTTGGTCTCAAGGGAGGGGGAAGAAGTGGCTAAAGATGAAGTCAGTCACCAATGGCCAATGCTTTCATCAGCCACATCAAATGATTAGCCCTCTGCCAAATTCCTTGAACCATGAGGTTTGGGGTTCTGAGAGCTTCCAGACTGCCAAGTATGTGGAGACCCTCAGAAGGTAGTAAATTCAGAAGGGGAATGGCAGCTTTGCTACCCTCTGTACATACCTTCGTTTTTTCCAACAGGCTGCTCATCTGTGTTGTTTGTAATATGCTTCATAAAAATGGAGTTAACACATGTGTTTCTCCAAGTTTTGTGAGCTGTCCAAGTAGATTAATTGAACCCAAGTGTAGGAATAGATCATGATCTATAGCCAGTTCATCAGAACTATATGTGAAGATCTGCACTCAGTGATGAGCTTCTAAAATAGAACAGTCTTACGGGATTGAGTCCCTACTTTGTGGTATCTGGTACTAAATGAAGGTAGATAGTATGAGACTTTTTTTTGTTGTTGTTAAGATCTCTCTATGTAGTTCAGGCTGGCCTTGAGCACATTATGTAGTCTAGGTTGGCTTCAAACTCACAATGATGCTCTCCTGCTTCAGCTTCTTAAGTGCTGGGCTGACAGGCATGCACTACCATGCCTGTAGTAGCGTGAGAATTGTCTTGAGGTATGGGATGCCTACTTAGTGTGCCTTAGGTAAATGCATAATGTGTGGGGGAAAGTCTCTTTATCTGAAAGAATTGTTCTGTGTGATACAGAATGTGTATCTTATGTTCTAAATGTTAAGTACAATGTGTGAAAGTAGGAAAATACTTGTTTTTCATATTTCAAAGGAAGAAAAACTCATAATCACAGATAGGTATACTTGTTTCCCATGTCTGTTCGATGGGTGTGCCTAGAAGTGATGGAGCCCAACCATTGGGTTGTGGTTTCTGAGCGCCATTCTCCTATAGAAGGAGGTGACAGAGTCCTGACTGAAGTGAACAAGAAGCGTCTGAAGAGATTTTATTTCATAAAGTAATGAAAACCTAAAAAGAAGGAAACTTATCAAAAAGTTACAAAAGCCAATTTGAACAGCTACCACTGGCCAACTTGGAGGCAATTTGAACAAGATAAATTATTCTAAAACAAATAAAAATCTATACCTTAGGTTAAATTTTCTATAGTTAAATATTTTTTATGTATTTGGTTCAGGGTTGCGCTGTGCAGCTTGGGCTCATAGTGACCCTCCTGTTTTCAGTTGCTCCAGGGCTGGAATTACAGGCTGGCTCAGCATGCTCAGGAGCAGGGCTGACACAGCCTGTGATGCTAGAGATCAAATCAAGTATTTTATAAATATGTACTTCAGCAAAAATGATAGAGCTCTTACTTTAAGTATAATTATATCTATGAAATGTATAAATAATGATGAAAATGGAAAATAATCCTTTGACAAAAAGCACAAGATCAATTGCTTCAGGCAAGAAGCCTTAATGGACACTAATTTAGCTAGTGAAAGTATATTGAAAAAAATATTTGAGTAATATTACAGTGTTTCAGCATGAACTAATTATTAATCTTGGAAAAATATTAACTTAGAAACACAGAAATCATCCAGCTACTGTCAAAACCCCTTCTTTCCCTGAAGATACTGAGGTATAAAGCTATCAATAACCCTACATACATACACTGGAGAATTCAGATTGGAAAGATTAATTCCTCAAAAACCAGAATACACTCAATATTCAATAGGTACTTTGAACAGTCTCACAACTGCAAAGTGAGTAACACTAATGGCTTAAAAAATCATAAATAGAAAATACCAGCCCTAAATAATTTCACTGAAGAGTTCAGTCAAACGCTTAAGGATAAATTACATCACTTCTAAAGAATCTTTGTTTTAGACAATAGAAATTCTCCAACATTCTGTGACGCTGGTATTACCTTATATTAAAACCCAATACAGTAAAAAGTTAATTTAAAAATAATATAAAGAAAACTACAAAAATTTTCTCTCATGTATGTAGATACAAAAATTCTTAGCAAATTTTAGTAAGTAGATTTCAGTAAGATGTAAGAAGAATCGTATGTCATGAGCAATTGGAGTCTATTCCAGTTAGATTAGACCTCTTCAATGTTTGGAAATCAACGTAACTGAATCTATTAACAAGCCAAAGAATAGTGATCATATCAACATAGCAATTAATGCAAAAGAAGTGTCTCCCATCCAAGTACTAACCAGGCCTGATCCTGCTTAGCTTCTGAGATCAGACGAGATTGGATGTGTTTGGGGTGGTATGGCCATAGACAGAAGTATGTAACAAAATTGAACAACTATATATGACTAAATCCCTCAGAACAATAGGCATAGAATGTAAGTGCCACTTGCTAAACTTGACAAAGATTATCTTCATATATACTATTGCTAATATTTTACTTAGTGAAAATGTGCATACATTGTCCCTAGAACTGGGAATAAGACAAGGATATCCACTCTTATTTGACCTCATTTTCAGGGTCTTAGCCACTGAAAAAAGCAAAAGCTAGGCACTACAAGGTAATTTCTGATTTTAATTTTCAACTTGATTGGCTTGAGAGTTCTCTTGATCGGGAACCCCAACCTTTGGACAGGGGCACATTTGTCCCTGGCCTCTTAGGAGCCAGGCTTCACAACAGGAGGTTAAGAGCAGTCTATCAAGAGAGACACAGCTGCTTCCTGCTGCTTGCATTCCCGTGGAATACTGGCTCCTGTCAGATGGGTGGTGGGCTACACTAGTACAGGAGCATGGAGCCTTCTGTGAGCTGTATGTGTGAGAGCTCTAGATTGCATATTGTTTATGAAATTCCAATGTCTGATAATTTGAGGTGGACCAGTGATGCTACTAATTGATGTTATAACTAGGAACTATGAATATATACTTCTAATAAAAAGAACTTTTTCAAAACAGCCTTCCACCTATCTGTTGAAAAATAATTTTCTTCTCCAAAACCAGTCACTGTTCCTTGAAAAAGTACAGATCATTGGCCTAAAGGATTAGTAAAGCATGCCTTAGGGTGAGTCTGCATGGTCACAGATGCGTGAGCAGGAAGACTTTCTCTGGGTCCTGGTTCTTTTCCCTCTGGCATTCTTTCCCTGTGCTCACATTCCTAACTATCATGAAGTGAGCTATTTTGCTCCACCATGCCCTTTGGTCACATTGTTTCCACATTGGAGTTTCAAGCCTTTCAAATTGTGAGCAAAATTAATCTTTGCTTCCCTTCAACTATGATGTCAGGCATTGTAGTCCAATGATGGGAAATCTGACCAACGCAGACAATCAGTAGTGGACCAGTGGGGCTGTCATCATGACTCTAACTCAGTGTGTGGTTTATCAGCCTCTGTAACTGGGGTGCAGGATGGATCTAGAAGAGCTGAAAATGTGTACTGTGGAAGTCCTAGCTGATGTAAGTGAAGCTTGCTGGATGATTCTGCAGGAAGCTTAGAAGACAAGAATGCATATAGCAGTGGGGACAGTGCAGGCCAGGCTCAGAGTGTTTCAGATGGATAAGGACGCTGTTGAGAGTTGGGCTAGAATCTATTTGTGCTGCATTCTAATAAACAATGTATCTACAGATGATCCATGCCTTGAAACTTTGTGTGGTGCTAAGTTTAATGTTGATGGACTAACTGACACGGGGAGAAAATTTCAAAGCAGTCCAATATGTAGGTGTTACCTGTTTTAAACAGGATGCAGAGCAGAAACATTTGAAAAACCTTTAGCATACTAGAAAAGAAACCTTTGTGATTTGGGGGCCAAAAGAAGATATAAATGCTGAAAAGATATCTGCATAATTAGGGCCTACAAAGCTCTGGTTGTTCCTATCTGATAAAAAGTAACTTTACTGAACTAATAAATGAATTCAGCCACCTTATAGGGCACGGAATATATGCACAAAATCATAGCATTCCTATATTCCAGGAATGAAAAAGTGAACAAAATTGAAAAAGTGCTGCAGTGTACAAGCTCAAGAGACAGATGAATTGTGATGCTGATGAAGGAAGAAATGAGGTAATACTCTCTCTGTGAATTTGAAGTCTCAACGAACTAAAGATAACAATTTTTCCCAAACTGATATGTAAATTTACCATAATGTGTATCAGAACACTAGCAAAATATTTAGTAGATATGAAAAGGATTTCCAAATTTTACATGGAAATTTAAAGGAATTAGAATAAATAAAACTATCATGAGAAAGAAAAAGGTTTCCATGGCAACAGTATTCAATATTATGAATGTTGCTGAAAGCGTAGACAGAAGTAGACGAATGGAATGGGATTAAATAGGAGACCCTCCACACAAATATGTCCACCTGATTTTTTTTTTTTCAATGTAAGGAAGATCATGTTGTTTAAAGGCTGCACTTGGGTAAGTGATTATCCTTGAATTAAGGAAAGAAATGGAAAAATAAAAGTACAAGAATAAAAAATATTTTTCCAAGGTTACACATTTTTCCTCTCTTCTCTTCCCCTCCCTTCCCCTCCCCTCCCCTCCCCTCCCTTCTCCTCCCCTCCTCTCCTTTTCTTTTCTATTCTTTCTTTAATTTGGAATGTCCACTTGCTATAGCAGCATATTTGGAACTGAATGACAAAACAAAAACCAACCAAACAAACAAAAACAGCAACAAAAATTCTATAAATGATTGTATGACTTAAGTCAAGGACGACTGTCCACACTGGCACTTACTCAAGGCAGGCCCTTTGAAGCTGACTGGGTGCCGAGGAATGTGCTCTGTGGAGGTGGGGTGTGGTGCAGAGCGGGGCTGTGGGGCGGGCAGTGGTGGGTCATCTCCCCCCTGGGTTCCTGCTCTTTCTCTGTCCTGAGCACCACCGTGGGCACAGCTTTCCTCTGATCAGGCCTTTTCACCCTGCCATTTCTGCATTGGAGTCAGCCAACCAGAGCCTGAAACCATCAATGCCGTCAGCCAAAAATAAACCTCTCTTCCTTTCATGCAGATGTCAGGTGTTGTGTACCAGTGGCAGGAAAATGAATACTGTGAAATTTTTTAAACAAAAAAAAATGGATAAGTTTTTAGTAGTTGAGACAATCTTTATGAACTAGAGCTAAGCACAGTACAATAAAACTTTAATTCTTCTTTTCTGCTTTCTCTTCTTTTCTTTTTCTAGTTTTCTTTTGTTTTGAGAGAGAAATGCCCAGCCTCACCAACTTCATTTTGGATCTGGACAAAAACTAAATTAAAAGCTTTAGGAAAATATATCTGAGAAAAATCTTAGGAAGTGGGCTAAAACCTTTTGGGTAGAAAAACTTCTCAGTTTAATACTAACCACATAATGCATTTTAGGATAAGCTGGCAAGTTTGCTTTCCTCAAAATAAAAATATTGCTCTGTGAAACACTATCATAAGAGGATGAAGATACCAGTCTGCAAAAAATACACTTGTATACCATGTATGTAATAATACAACAAAATGCAAGAGGAAAAATCTTAATAAAACCTTTTTGTCTCAGTTACTCTTCTCTCCTTGCTGGGATAAATACCTGACACCCAAGCAAGGAAAGGTTTATTTAGCTCACAGTCAGTGGAGGTTTCAGTCCGCCCTCAAGCTGGCTCCAAGGCAGAGGGGCACACAGCAGAGAGCAGAGGGAGTGGAGACAGCAATTGTTATGGCAAGCAAGTCTGTCTCCCCTAAATTGCATTCAGGCTATCTGCCCCAGGCGGAGAGTAGTATTCACATCCCTAATCCTGGCAGCACTCACATTCACAATCCCAGTGGATCATGAAATAATCACAGACTCTAGAAGTCCGCCCCATAACTGCATGAGGCTTTGCGGGGACTGTCAAAATATGGGCAGATTTTTCACCAAGCAGAATTTATGCCTGATAAACCTAACAAAATTTGGAGTGTCACTCCAGTGGTAGAGCAATTCCCTTTTTTTTTTTTTTTTTTTTTTTTTTTTTTTTTTTTTTCTTTTTTCGCCGAACCAGGGATTGAACTTTGAACTCAGGTCCTCGAGCTTGCCAGGGAAGTGCTTATTCCACTGAGCCATCTCCCCAGCACGGTAGAGCAATTTCCTAACATGAAGGAGGGTCCAGGTTCAAATTCTGTCACCACAAAAGAAAAAAAATAAAGAAGTATAGGAAAAGATGCTAAGCTTCTTTTGAAACACGCAAAGAAAAAAATCACAATAAAATTCATGCAGCTACAATATTTAAATGGTAATGGAATACCCATGTCTGACAAAACTAAACAAAAAAAGGGCATACAAATGAAGGATCATTTTGTATCTGTATATACAAAATAGGGAGGATAGATATGTAGCTATTTTCTCTTAATTCAATGAGAAGAAAGATTTATACTAATAGTGCTTTGACAGGATATCATGTCTGCATCTTGTACTATGAATAACCATTAGAAAGACAACAATATTCAATGTATTAATTATTGAAACTGCACCACTAATCGGTTTTGAAACTGTCTCATTGCTATTTGTTTGACAATAAAATTAATAAAAATATAATAGGGGCCAGGGAGATGACTCAGTGAAACAAGCATTTCCCTAGCAAGCGCAAGGGCCTGAGTTTAATCCCCAGTTCTATAAGAAAAAAATAATAATAAAATAAAAAAGTTGGAAATGAAAAAATATAGCTGTAAAATATAGCTATAATCTGAAAAATGATTAAAATACTAAACAATGACAATATCAAATACAGATCAATACACAGAAAACGTTGATTACTTGTATTTGACAGATCAGATAATAGTGTGACCACTTTGAAAAACAGCTTGACAATGCCTTTGAAAACTAATCAGGTCTGGGGACATAGTGCTGCAGTATGAATGCCTGCTTGGCAAGTGCAAGGACCCAGGTTCAATCCCTGGTACCAGATCCCGTGCAGGCCCTGGAGCCCTGGGTGTACCATGCCCGTCACTGATGTCTGCCTGTAATCCCAGGACTGGGGAGGCTGAAAACAGGAGGATCGCTACTACTCTGAGCTGTGTAGTGAGATCCTGTATCAATCAAAATAAATAAAAAATCATAATAAAAATGACAACTAACAGAAGTACTACTTTACCTAGCAATTGCACTTCTGGACACTCATCCTGGGTAAATAAAATCTTACCATTTGAAAACCTGTGTAGAAATATTAATGACAACTTTTTTCTTTAAAACTTAAACAAAACATTATTGAACTGATAAACTGATGACTATGAAAATCATATTAATGATTGTAAAGAATTAAGAAGAGAATGATGGAGAAGGAAAGCATGTGGGTATAAAAAGCAAAACCAGCAGCTCTATTGTTGGTTGAATGGTCCGTATCCCGACTGTGTAAACGTCAGTATCCTGGTGGTGGAAGCCTGAATGACAAACTGTCCTAAGTTAGGGTAGATAAAGGACAGCTGTGTACCGTACACAACATTGGACTTAATATTGGGCCAGAACAATGGTATTAATCAGCACATTAGCACAATTTCAGGTGTGTGTGTGTGTGTGTGTGTGTGAAATAATATTATGATTTCAATGCTAATTTCCTAAGTTTTATAATTGTGTTATGATCTGGGGCATTCTGGAAGAAAATCCCATGAAAACCTGTATATACTTTTGTAGTCACTCTAAAGTTATTTGTTTTCTAAGAAACAGAAGTATAAAACTTAAACATCTTTAAATTACTAGTTAGTGTTGGAGAAACAGATAAAAAAATAGACTTGGTTTTTGTGCATTCCTTGGTAAATTATTCTAAATTTTTCCAGGTATCTGTGCCTGCGGACAGGATGAATTGTCGCAGGGAGGCCACTTGGTACACAGTGGAAGGTTCGTTTTAAGAGAGGGAGTGGCATTATGGTTTTTATTTTTATTACCTTTTAGCAGTGACAAAGAACCATATGCTTTAGGAAAAATGAGTTGCGCAAGCTCAGAAAATAGATTTTTAAGGCTGAGAATGATTCTACTGTGTATCCTTTGAAACATATGTAAGTTCTTTTATTTTCCTACCATGGAAACCTTCCAACTGAGTGGGCTATAGTTGTGACAGGAGCAGACTGTGGCTGTTTAATACATCTTGGCCTGACAGTGAGAGAATCGAGTTCCCTCAGCCTGTCATCTCCACACTTGGCTTTCATTTATTTCTTCACCCTGCCTCACTGTTCTGGGGTAACAGCAGTCAAGGCAATCCAGTCTCTAGCTGCAGTCAGAACAGCATAAATATTAGTGATAATTGTGTGGTACAGTAATTGCAAATAGTAGTGATTAATTCTTACAATAATAGCTGTCCTAAGAACAATTGATTTTCCTTCCAGTCATACCCAAGCTTCCCAGGAGAAATCTTTAACATGGTTATTATTATTACTTTAAGCTTTGCAGAGAAAAAGGAAGCTGGGAAGAGTAGTGATTACCTTGGAGTTGTCAGCAGTGATCCTTCGTAGTGTGAGCAGCATGGGCACACATGTCATTACAGGTGGAAGTAATATCCTCTGTCACCTGGTTCTGAGAGCAGGAAGAGCCACGACTCCCCAAGTATAGGCCACACAATCGGGGCCTCAATTTCTTTAAAACAGTGATGATACAGCATAGGAGCAGACAAATTCTCCTATGCCAACTCTTTCTTGCACAAGTCTTATCCAAAACTCTGAGATCTATTTTTGAAGTCTTTGTAAAACAGCTAGCCAAGTATTATGATCTCTATTTAATGTATGTTAATAGCTAGAAATATGAAGCAAGAAATTGTCTCTTTCAGACCATTGAAGACGTTAGTGCTGGACCTGGAATTTAAGATAAAATAGCTACAACTCCTACTTTTATGACAAAATTAAGATGCTGTACCAAAATTTCATGGCTAATTTCCCTCACTGACTGCTTCCCATTCCTCTCTTTCTTGGTTAAGCCACACATTAATTAACATCACATAAAATTCATCACCAACTAAAATTAATTATTTTATCAGATATTAATATACAAATTTCTCTGTGTTAAACATCAGACTTTTAGTTTGGTTGCTCTCCAAACTGAGGAGAATGACTCCTAAACCTTAGCCAAATTTTATTATCAAGCTGATTGATTTGATTTTTGAATGTTATATACCTGCATGCATAATGTAGTAGAAATAAGTCTATAATATTTGCTGTCTGTTTAATTCCCTTATGTCTGTCCTTACATATTTGCACTTCCAAGCAGAGATAGCCTCAGAAAGAGATTGAAAATTTTGTGTTTTTCAGATTTTGCTAGGTAAAGACCCCATGAAGGCAAGGACATCCTACGTCCTTAGCTTATCCCTGTATCACTAGCACTGAGTACAGTGTCATGAACAACACATATGCAATGCTAAGGAAAATGAATGTGTGTTGAATGAATAGATGAGCGGATCATGTCCATCTGATCTCCGTCCATTTCAAAGCTTCATGTGCTGATTTACTTTGTGGACACTATTTTAATCTAATGTGATTCAATTCCCCTAGGAGATGGGAGCTGGGCTGTATCACCTAGCTATCTCTACATGACAAATGGACTGCAAACTTAGTAGTGACCCAAATACACATTTATAATCTTATAGTTTGTAAGGGTCTCAGAGCTTTTCACTAAGTTTCAGAGAAGGTATTGGTCAAGATGGTAACCATTTTAAGACTTAAATCAAGCTGGAGTGTGTGCTTTCTTCACTCATGTATTTATTGCTAAAGATCAGTTTCTTGGCTACGGTTGACCAGACATCCACTTCTCATTACATCAGCCTCTTTGTAACTCTATGTCTCCCTCCAGTCTTCGGAAAGACAGAGGATCAGGTAAGCAGTAAGAATATATTGGGTTTTCATTATCTGACCTTAGAATGACATAGATTCATCACAAAACCCAAGAACAACACTTTGGATGGAGAGGAGACTAATAAACAGTGTGATACCAAGAACTGGGCCTTCCTGGAGGCTGTGCCCACTGCAAGGATGAGGCGCTACTTCACAAAGAGCCTTCCACCTCAAGAACATGTAACATGTTACTTTTAAATTACTTTAGGAGAGGACAATATCTTAAAAAGGAGGAAACTTTCATAGATCTAGGATTCCTGGAAGGAGACTTTTGTTGAATTCATTCAGAAGATTTCAATAGTTTTAAAATGTGAAAATATTGGGGATAAATGTGGAAGTTTCAAGAAGAAAATAAAAGACAGCTACACGAGGGAAGATTCAAATGTCAATTTATCTCTCTCTTTAAATTCTCACATAGTAGCAGAAACTCATCAATTCCCCAAACTTTAACCTTTTCTTTTGAGTAGAAAATCCTCTATTTCTACTCAAAAGGGCTATATCTATTGAAAGGGCCAGCTTAGCAGGGTGATACAAGTAGTGAGGATGTTTGACAAATGAGTGGGATGACTATAATTTATTGCTGAAAGCAGGACACTATTTAGAGAAAAAGAGAGAGCTATTAACAGTTATGTCAAGGCAACTGGCATAAATTGAGACTGTCCTGGGAAATGCTGAGCATATATTCACCCTGTAAACAGAGCCATTAATTTTGGGCTATTTTTACTGTGAGGAGCTTAGAAAAGTGAGTTTGGTAAACAGTCCCTGGAAGCTTGCTTTTCTGCATTTTATACATGAATTTCTCACCCAAATAAATAATAGGGAAAGAAGCAGGCAGTATAGTGCAGTGTTTCTTGACAAAGGACTGATTTGGGGACAAGGATTGATGTGTAAGACTCTTGCCTAAGAGTTTATATCTCTTTCAAGGAAATTACCCATCATTAGGGATCTGAGCAAATCTTTGCCACTTTCCTCGTATTGGTTGCAAATAAAGGGTCTGTTTAATTTTGCATAATTTCTTTTCATATGCATCTAATTAAAATATCTGTTGAGTCCATCATGGTGTGTTCAAGCTAATTGAATAGAAAAAAATTTAATGGCTCTCTATTAGATTTTCCTGGTTAATGTCATAGGCATCCATTGATTTTTCAATTAGAGATTTTTGTTAATGGATATGCACAAATTAAACTCTGTCTAATAACGAATGCTCCTCTGGCAGTTCTCAGGACACTTGCTGGGATTTTGGCAAGTCCCCTGGATAGCATTTTGGGGAATTTTCTTTTTCAATGACAGATTCTCATAGAATTCTAAAATGAGATTAGAATTACTGCTGATCAACTTTGTTACTCCATGGCTTTCTTTCCTCTTCAAAATAATCATAAGACTCTTTGGGGAGAAAAATGTATAAATAATAATACTCACTTATACCCCAAAACAGAATATTAAGCCTGATGCACATGAGAGCAATGAAGTTGGAACTCTAGGTAGAAGGTTGATTTATAATTTTTGTCTGCCTGCATTAATAATAGGAGAATCACTAATTAGCTGACTAGCTTAGACTTTTAGCATAACTATGATTAAATAAGGTAATTGTATCCTGGATAATCGAATTATAATCAGTTCCCTCATTTTCCTGTCCTCTTCCATCCTAGAAATGAAAAAAAAAGTACAATTGCTAGGCAGAGTAGTGGCCCAGGAGTTTGCTCAACCTGGTTGCTCCGTGCTCCAGGCTCAAGACGACTTAGAGCAGCACAGGTCAGGGAGGACCAAGTTACTGAAGAATTTTCCCATAAGTTGGTACTTTCTGCAAACTTTTTAAAGTTCATTTTGGTCTTGAGTCTCTTATAAAATAAAGAGAAGGTTGAGCAAAGCTCAAAGAGAAAACAGGGTCTTCAGGACAAGAGAGGAATCCTGGAGGAAAGCAAAAGTGTGGCCACAGGTCGTGGGAGAGAGGACTGCCAGCACACGCTTGGAGGGGGGCAGCTCTGGAAGTTCTCAGAGCACACTAGCCCTACCTAATGTTCCTTTCTTTCGTTTTTAAAAATTTATTTATTTGTATTTTAACTTGAAGAGTGAAAAATAGAAACAAAAACAAAGAGAAAAAATGACATAAACATAAACAGGGTAACGTACAATGATATAGATCTTACAGATTTTAAAAATATGGGTGGAATATATATATATATATATATATATATATATATATATAT
>PVKA01018870.1:0-15290 GCA_004027165.1 Ctenomys sociabilis | reverse complement strand
GGTTAACACCGAGTTAATACAAGACCTATAAAGCAAAAATGTAACTTTTGTATTGGATAATGTCAGTCAGGTACCTTCAGGGTTTATCCTGTAACCCTGTACCGCACTTTGTAGATCCCTTGTCAGTGTCAGCCATGTGGATGAGTCATGGCTATAGCTTGAGCAATTTGCTATCTGTGGAAGCCTGAGAGAAAGTTTTCTTTTCATGTGAGTCTCCTTAGGCACACTATACATCATTTCTTGCATTCTTCTGTGGCCCCATAACCTCCTTTATCAGAAAATTTGGGGCACTACTGAGTTACATGATGTTACATTACAGGTTCTCCTATGTCCTGAGTCTTCACTGATCTTAAAAGGCTAGGGCCAAAATGTTGGTTGACCTTGCAGCCCTTCTTTTCTCCCAAGTTTTGATCTGCAAACTTATGTTGTTAACCCCCTAGAAGAGATGTTTATTATTACCCTGCAACATATGCAGTTTGGTTTACCCACACTATTATTTTAAATATCAGACATCATAGGCATAACTTGGGACATTTACTTTCCATCAGGTATTGAGATATTAAACTCTAAGTCCATACAGAATATGAAGAAGAAAAACATTTAAAAAATGGGAATGAACACTTACATATATTTACATAGATATTTTGATAGCCATCCTCATACAGCATAGTGACATTGTAGCATGACTATGTTGTGACTTTTTTTGTCTTATTTTTCATTTACTACCCTTTAAAAAAGGTCAGTATAGTAATTTCTGGAATGTCATGACAAGAAATACCTATTTAGAAGACCAGAATGGCAGGCATTTGGAGTGTGACCCTTCTATTATACTTTGTTAAATTCAGTGCAGTTGCTTGCTTCACAGGTATCAGCATATGTATTTAGTTGTAGTGAGAATCCTACCACTTAACTGCTAGTTTCGAAAAATCTCCTGATGTTTCTCAGGAACATTGTCTCACCCACCTAGTGTATATAAGTGAATGGTCTTGCCTCTCTCATGTTTCTCAGAGTTTCTCCTTAGCTTCTCCTCGTTGTCTAATCCTCAAGTCCCCGCTTTCCTTTTAATTGTGTTATACATTTCTATTTGCAATTCTTCTTTTGAGTTATACTAGGAAGACTATATGATATTTGCACATGTGGGACTGGTTTATTTTGCTTATACGTATGTCTACAAATGGCAACCTCTTAAATATGAAGGCTTCAAGTGTATCAAATTCAACACAAGAATAATATACAGAAAACTGCTAGAGAAAAGAAGCAGATGACATTCAAAGGAAAACCCATCAGAATTATGGCCAACTTCTCTTCACAAACCATGAAGTCAAGAAAGCATGGAACACAGTACTTCAAGTCTTGTAGGAAAACAAATTCCATCCCAGAAAACTATACTGTGCAAAACTCTCAAGTCTGATGGAGAAGTAAAATGCTTCCATGACAAAGAACAACTAAAGAATTTCATGACGACAAATCCATCCCTACACAGGCTACTGAAAGATGTTCTAGAGAGAGACCACAATGACCAGAACTCCACTTATAGCAACAGAAGGAATCCATTAAATAAGGCAAACAACTAAAAACAGAACAAAGAGGAGCAAACAGCAGGCATTTAACATGATAATCGTAAGTCAACACATTTCAATTAAAACCATCAATGTAAAAGGACTCAGTTCGCCAATTAAGAGAAATAGAGGGCACAGTGGATTAGGAAACAAAACTCAACAATATGTTGTATATAAGAAACACACTTAACTTAAAAGGACATTCATAGTCTTAAAGCCAAAGGATGGAAAACAATAGTGCATGCCCCATCACCACAGAAAAAAGCAGAGGTAGCAATCTTGATCTCAGACAGTCTCAACTTCAAACTAAAATGATCAAATGAAATAAAGAAGGCCACTGTATACTGGTTAGGGTAATAATTCAACCAGAAGAGGAAACACTCATGAATATGTGTACACCAAACACAGGAGTATGAAAAAGCTAATATCCAATACCACAGTCTTAACTGGAGACCTAAATACTCCCTTGTCTGACAAAGACAGGTCAACTAGACAAAAAAAATTAGCAAGAAGTACCAGGACTGAACCAGAGCCTTGAACAAATGGACTTGGTGGACATATACAGAGTGTCCCACCCAACCACAGTTGAATACACATTTTTTTCAGCTGTATATGGGTCATTCTCTAAAATAGACCAATACTGGTCCATAGGACATGCTCAACTATATGCAAGAAAACAGAAATTATCACATGCATATTATCAGACTACAGTGCAATGAAACTGGAAATAAATGACAAGAGAAACCAGAAAAAGCTCCAAAATACATGGAAATTAAACAACACCCTACTCAGCAATCAATGGTTTACAAATGTAATTAGGCAAGAAATCCAACAATATCTACAATTCAATGAGAATTCAACCACAACTTATTGTAATTTATGGGATGCAATGAAAGCAATTCTTAGAAGGAAAACCATAGCTATGAACTCACACATTAGGAAATAGAACAGGAACAAATAAAAACACTAAAGCAACACGTCCAACATCTAGAAAAGGAAAAGCAAACCAAAGCCAGAGCCCAAAGACTGGAAGAAATTATAAAGATTGGGGCAGAAATTAATTCAATTGAGATGAAGAAAACAGTTCAAAGAATCAATGAATCAAAAAGCTTGTTCTTTGAAAAACTAAAGAAAATTGATAAGCCACTAGCTAACTTCATCAAAAAAAGGAAAGAAAAATTCAAATACAAGCAATAAGGAATGAGAAGGGTGTAATATCCACAGACCCAGTGGAAATTCAGAATATTTTCAGTAGCTACTTTGAGAATATTTACATTCATAGAATAAAAGACACAGCTAAAATGGACAGATACCTAGAAAGGTACAAATTACCAAAATTGAATCAAGAAGATAGAACAGCTCTCAATATACCAATAACAGCCAATGAAATATGAAATGTAATAAAAAGCTTGCTCACAAAAGAAGCTCCAGGTCCTGATGGATTTTCAGTTGAAATTTATAAGAAATTTACAGAAGATATAATCCCTTCGCTCCACAAACTCTTCAATGAAATTGAAAAGGAAGAATTTTCCCAAAATCACTCCTGGAGACAAGTATTTACTAATACCAAAACCAAGGAAAGACACAGCTAAAAAAAGAGAACTACAGGCCAATGTCACCCATAAACATTGATGCAAAAATTCTCAATAAAATCCTAGCAAACAAAATACAGCAAATCATCAAGCAGATCATACACCATGACCAAGTAGGATTCATTCCAGGGATACAAGGATGGTTCAATAGTCGAAAATCTATGAATGTAATACACTATATTAATAGACTGAAATATAAAAAACCACATGATCATCTAAATAGATGCAGAGAAAGCTTTTGACAAAGTCCAACACTCATTCATGTTCAAGGTCCTAGAGAAAATCAGAATAGATGGACTCTACCTTAACTTGATAAAAGCCATCTATGACAACCCAAAAGCTCATATAATCCTAAATGGGGAAAACTGAAATCTTTTTCTCTTAAATCAGGTACAAGACAAAGATGTCCTCTATCACCCCTCCTATTCAATATAGTCTTGGAATCATTAGTAACAGCCATTAGACAAGAGGGAGAAATAAAAGGTATAAGAATAGGTAAAGAAGTTAAATTATCACTATTTGCAGATGACATGATACTTTACTTGGATGACCCCAAAAACTCCACCAAGAAGCTACTAGAATTGCTACAGAAATTCAGTAGCATAGCAGGATATAAAGTCAATACTCAAAAGTCAATAGCATTCCTCTACACAGATAAGAAGCATACCTTTTACAGAAGCACTGTGGAAAATGAAATATCTTGGAATTCATCTAACTAAAAAAGTTAAAGATCTTTTAATGGAAAATGATAGTACTCTGAAAGAAAAGATCATAGAGGATTTCAGAAAATGGAATGATGTACCCTGTTCCTAGATAGGCAAAAATGTGAAGATTGCCATACTCCCAAAACTGTTGTAACGATTCAATGCAATCCCTATCAAACTACCAACAAAATACCTCCTAGACCTAGAGAAATCATTCTTACAATTTATTTGGAACCAGAAAAGACCTAGAATAGCAAAGGCAATCCTGGCCAACAAAGACAAGGCAGGAGGCATTACCATTCCTGACTTGAAATTATACTACAAAGTCCTTGTGATAAAATCAACATGATATTGGCAACAAAATAGACTGGTGTACCAATGGAATAGACTTGAAGATGCAGAGGCCTATATGAACGCACTCAACCACTTGATCTTCGACAAAGGGGCCAAACATGCTTACTGGAGGAAAGATAGCCTCTTTAATAAATGGTGCTGGAAAAAATGGCTCTCTGCATGTCAAAAACTAAAACTTGACCCAGCTGTATCACCATGCACTAAGCTAAAGTCAATATGGGTTAAATATCTTAACATTAAAACAGAAACACTCAATCTCCTGGAAGAGAAAGTAGGAGAAACTCTTGAAGATATAGGGGTAGACAAAGAGTTCATGAACAAATGTGTATTCACATGGGAAACACTTGAAAGAATTCACAACAGGGACCACCTGTTATTGAGAGGTTTTTGCACGTCAAAAGAAATTACCAACAAAGTGACAAGACAACCCACAAATTTTGAAAATATCCAAACTCATAAATACTGGGACAAGGTTCTGCTCTCTAGAATTTATAAAGAACTAAAAAATATAAGGGCCCCTAAATTTAAAGACCAATCCAGAAATGGGCATCTGAGATGAACACACACTTGTCAGAGGACGAAATTAAAGAAGCGAATAAATATATGAAAGAATGCTCCACATCACTAGTCATCTGTGTGAGGCGTACGTGATAACCACTACACTATGGAAACTGTTCACTAGTCATCTGTGAAATGCAAATTAAAACAGCACTGACATACCATCTCACCCCAGAAATAATGTTCCTTTCAAGAGAGAGGAAGTCTCCAGATTACATGGACCCCACCTAGGGGCAGCACTGAAGGTGGAGCCTTGGATTAACCTGCCGCCTGCCATCTGCTCTTGGCTGTGTCAATTTACCTGGGGCTCCCAGCTCCTCAAGGATAAAACTATGCCTTCGTTTCCTTTTATTATTTTCGAGGCTCTTTAGGAAAAGATCAAGAAGTCACTAATAACAAAGCCCATTGTATTTAACATCTGTAAAACTGATTTTAACTGATTTTATCATTTTATCTGTAAAGATAAAATTTCTTGCCTTTCTGTCTTCTGTGCTCCTCCTTCCTCACCATTCATGCAGAAGCCTGCCTGTCCCTTCATTTCTTAGATAGCTCTAACAGCAGCCACTAAAATCCATCTCAGCTCTTGTTATCTGAATGCTAGCGACATGTAATAGAAGGATAAAATTTAGTCCTTTTTTACTTATTGCCTATCATTATTTTTTATCTGTTTTATACACATATAACGGAAATGATTTTTTGAAATATTTTTATGCAGCTGTCTCTTACATCACCTGACACGAACTTTTCCACCAATTCCCTTCCATCCCAACTTCCTTCCCTGTTTTCTTTCTGTACTTCCAGGACAAATTCACGTTAAAAAGTCACAATGTGCCGGGCGTGGTGGCGCATGCCTATAATTCCAGCACTTGGGAGGCTGAGGCAGGAGGATTGTTGTGAGTTCGAGACCAGCCTGAGCTACAAAGTGAGCTTAAGGCCAGCCTGAACTGCATAGTGAGACCCTGTCTCAAAAAAAAAAAAAAACAAAACAAAACAAAAAAACAAACAAACAAAAAGTCACAATGTTTGCATACTATGTGCCAGGTACTATTCTCTGCTCTTCCCAGATATCACTTTGTATCATTTACACTGTGACTCTGTCCTGTGCATTGATATTATTAGGTTGTTGGTGATGAAATTGAGCCTCAGAGATTAGCTGTCCCCTCTAGATGATCAGAAACCTAGAAGGTGGTGCAGTGGCAAACCAAATTTAGAAGTTTTCTTTCAACTTCTGCTTTTAATTGACACCCCCTAAAGAGAAAGAATTGAAATTGTGCTGGTGCACCAGGTTAGAGGACTGAAATCTAGATTACATTAATAGATGGGCTCCTATTTAGAATCTTATAACATAAGCCTAAAGGTTCCAATTATAAGGTGTTTTTTCAGAAGACATAGAGAGAAGCCCTTTGCAACAATGACTTGGGCGAGAGGATTAATACCTGACAGAAGAAGGATCTAACTTAGGTAAGCCAGAGGGAGGATTCAGATAGAAGAAAGGAAGAAGGAAGATATCAGATAGATATCAATGACCTCATTTCTATCTGAACACAACTGAGGGCAGGGAAACTTAAGGAACATGTGTAAAGCATGGGGAAAGCTAAAGCTAATTACTTGTTTCCCTAACCACATCTAAGGTTTTCTGTGACTATAGAAAAATGAAAACCATTAGCTATGGACCATGTTTCATAGGCATGGGGTAGCTATCTGGGATTAAAACAATGGTCCCAGTCCTCTATGGAGGGACCAGAGGAACACCAGTGATATGGAAGTCTGTGTGTTCCAAAAGTAGATGCAGAGAAGTTGAAGGAAATGGTGGGAAGGGAAAGGCCTTGTTCAGAAAAAGTCTCTGAAAGATACCGCAGAGAACAGTGACTTCTTACTTCACAGGAGCAAGCCCTCATGGGTATCAGATCAGAGAAAGCATGATGTGCTGGCTGCACGTGAGTGACCTAGAGAGACCATGGGATAATTCTTCCCCTGAACTTTCATAAAATCTAAGCTACCTTCTAATGACTGAGCAGTAACTTTAGCAAACAGAATTATCCAGAATTGCCACTAAAGCAGATGTGCTTAGTGGAACAACTTTGTGAAGAACAGAAGTAAAACTTAGAGAATTTGCATTTTCTGAAAATATTTTAATATTATTTTAGCAAGCTGAAGTGCCCTCACTACCCAGGGAAACAGTGCTTTGATTTAGTTATAAAATATCCCCACAAATTTCATGTGTTTGTGAGGAGATTGGATCAGAGTTATAATGAGCTGCTGGTGGGGAGGTCTTGGTTGCTGTTGGGTAACAGAGGGTGTGATGTGGGAGTTTGTGCTCTGTCTTGGGCTTGGTCTCTGCCTCTCTCTGTCTCTTTGTCTCTCTCTCTCTGTGTCTGTCTCCCTCTACCTCTCTGTCTCTCTGTCTGTCTCTCTCTCTCTGTCTTTCCCTCCCTCCTTCCTTCCCTTTCTCTGCCTTGATATGAGCAGCTTTCCCACACCATGCACACCCATCAGGTTCTTTTGTCTTGGAGTTAGTGACCATGCACTGAATCTTTTGTTGTGGGTATTTAGTATTTTGTCCCAGCAACAGAAAGCTAGTAAGTTAGAGAGATGGCTTTGAGTTCCTGCCAAAGTCAGATCTGACAAAGAGGCATCCAGGCTATTTTCTTTATGCATTTATAAAATTCCTTAAGTAACTGAGAGCATCTACATGCTACGTGACTTGATATTTCCTTCTCTCTACACCAAAGCTTCAATCAAGGGAGCTTTTGCATGGATTGCTGGCTTGGCACACGACTGGGTGCAATAGGTGCTCCAGAACTGTTGCGAAAAGGCTGCCCTGAGTCCCAAAGACAGAGAATACCTCTCTTCAGAACACTTTCCAAGCCAATTAAAAGAAAGTCTCACAGCACATACGATTTGGGGGACCATTTTCTTTCCTCTCAGCTGTCTTCCTGCCAAGTGCTGGTTTGAGAATCAGAACTGGCCTTACTGTAGCCTCCGCTGATGGTGTTACAACCCAGGGAGCAGCTCCAAAACAAGACAGGCCAATTAGTAGTGCATATAATTTGTGTAATTTCCAAAGCCCTCCATCACAATGAGGTTATTGCAGAAAAATTAACCTGTAGCTGTTGAAATCACTCAGTGTGGAATTTAGCCAGGGGCAGGAAACAAAACTGAGACTTAACACAGAAAGCATGAAGCTCTTCCTTTCAAATGACTGCATGAAAATCAGGCGAAATGTGGAGGCCTTGTTTGCTCACCTACTCCTGCCTCCCTTTGGCAGGCAGCCAGGCAGCGCAGGGCAGGGTAGGCCCAAGGGAGGGAAGTGCTAACAAGGAGGCTGCTGGAAAACCGGCTTTCACTCCATGGGTGGTCCTGGATAAACGGAAGTGAAACCCAAGGAAAGAGACCAGAGTCAGAGAAAAAAGAGAGCACCTCCTAAACCAATGCCCGTGGAGGACAGTGGACGGATATTTTACTTTTCCTTGTGTCAATTTTATTCACTAGGAAATGTGGTAGCGCCTGTTGACCCTTCTGTGGGAAGCGAGTCCACATCCACAACACATCCCGGTTCCTTTTCCTTTTTCATTTCCTCACTTCCCTCCTCTCTCTTATTTCCCTTCCCTTCTGAGATAAATCTATCTTCCCATTAACTATTTTTTGGCTTCTGTTTCTAATTTGGGTTTCTTGTATGAAAGAAACCATGTCATATTTACATTTGTGTCTGATTTATTTTCTACAAACAACTGAAATTGATTTTTCTTGATGGCAAAGTAGTACTCTATTTTGTGTAAATATCACATTTTCCTTTTCTGTTTGTGTACTGATAGTCATATGGGCCACTATCAAGATTTACCTATTATGTGTTGTGCTGCTATCAACTTAGGTGTGCGTGTACCACTGTGATATGACGTTTTTAACTTTTTCAGGGGGGAAGAGGAACAGTAGAGTCAAAAGGAATTTCTGACTATGTTTTTTTTTTTTCTTTTTTCTTTTTCTTTTTTTTTTCAATGCTGGGGATTGAACTTGCACTTGCCAGGAAAGTGCCTAAGCTGCTAAGCTATATCCCTAGCCCTGCTTTTAGTTTCTGAGGAATCTCCCCACGGATTTCCCTAGTGGTTTTATAAGTTTACCTTCCCACCAACACTGTAGAAGGATCTCTCCAGAATTTATTATTATTTGATTTTTTTAGTGATAGCCATTCTTTCTGGGGTAAAATGGAATCTCAGTGTCATTAATTTACATTTTTCTAATTGCCAGCAATGGTAAGCATTTCTTTGTGTATTTTTGGTCATTTTTTGATTGAGTCTTTTACATGGGGGTTATTTTAGCTACTTTCTCATTGCTGAGCAAAATACTCAAAACTCCATGTTAATTGGGGAAAAGGATTATCTAGCTCATATTGTAGTGGTTTCAGTCTGCAATCAGTTGCCTCCAATGAAGGCGTCAGAGCAGAGGTATAACGGTTCATGTAGTGGAAGATAACCAAAGCAACAAGAGCAAAAGAGAGGAACAAGCCTCTTTTCTGTCCCTTATAATGTATGCAGATTACCCACCCTGGGGCGGATATAACACTCATACTCCCAGTCCCAGCAATGGGAAAAAAACCAATCACAAATTCTAGATTTAACAACCTCTGAAAAGCGCAGCCTTTATAACCACATGAGGCTTTGTGGAGACATCTGGACACAAACCATAGCAAGAATTCTAACCTTTTTGAGCTCTTTATATATTCTAGATATAACTTCTCTGAGGAATAGCTAGTAAAAATATTTGGCCATTCGGTAGGTTGTCTTGCTATGATGTTGGAATTTTGACTAGAATTGCATTAAAATAACATAACAATTTTGGAAGTATGGCTCCTTTGACTAGGCCTGCCTATTTAGGAATAGGGAATATTTGTTTAGTCTCTGATGTCCGTTTCAATTTCCTTTTTCAGAGTAATGCAGTTTTTGTTGTAGATGTCTTACTCAGTAGATTGACTCCCTTTTAACTTTTCTGTGTAAGATTGTGAATGGTATTTTTCTTATTTTCTTTTTTCACATACAGGAACACTTTGAATTTTTGTGTGTTGCTTTTGTATCCTGTTATATTGTTAAATTTGATTATTAATTCTAAGAATTGGAGTTTTGGTAATCTTCTGTGTAGAAGATCGTGGCACCTTCAAATCATGGTAATTGTTCTTCTTTTCGCATGCATATCCCTTATATTTATATTTTTTTCACTTAATTCCTTTTGCTAATGCTACAGGTGCTAGAAGTGATGGTGAACAAATTTGTCTTCTTGATTTTAGAGGAAAATCTTTCAGTTGGCAGTAGGTTTGTCACAAATGATATCAGACTGAACTAAGGTTCTTCTATGCCTATTTTTTTAAAATTTTTTTTTATTTTATTGAACTACAAATGTCAATCAGACAGTTTGAAGACACCTTAACAATAGAGATTCGATAAATTAATACACTGCAAACTGTTTTCATAATGCTTTGGTATTGTACAAGATGCATACATGATATTATATTAACAGATATTATTTTAGCAGATATCTCTTATCAGTGAATTAAGAGTGTAGCTGCTTACTTATCTTATTTTTTATACCTGAATTGTATCTAAAATTCAATAATTATTTTCCTAGTGGATGACCGTAGTACTAGAAGTTGACATAATATCCTGTCTAACCACCATTAGTGCAGATCTTGCCTCTCATAGAATTATGTAGCAGCACAGCATTATCTATCCCAACTGTACCGTCCATACACACACATCATGATTCTTTCTATCTACAACCCTTTCTTTGTCTACTCCTGTCAAAGGTGGGCACTCCACTGTCATTCAACTAACTTAGGTGCTTGAACTCAACACCACAATCCAAAACAGTCCAGCATTCTACAACAATAGTGAGTTATTCAAAGAAATTGTCGACCATATCCATTTACAGCTCAGCTTAATATTATGGCCCCATGATGTATACTTCAATTTTATACTTTTCTGAGGGATTGATAAGACTTAGATAGATCAAGACTTATATACCAACACAGGAACTTTATATTTCCTATGTGGTCAGTGAAGTCCTCTCAGGGTTTATCTTGTAGTCCTGTACATTATTCTGTAGTTCCTTTGTCTGTGTCATCCATGTGCATGAGTCACAGCCAATGCTTGACCAGTTTGCTCTCAGTGAGAGCTTGAGAGAGTTTTCTCTTCATGTGACTCTCCTCAGGCACACTATAGAACTTCAATCTCTTTCCTCTGTGGCTCCATAATCTCCTTGTTCAGAAAATTTGGAGCTCACCTGAGTTTCATAATGTTGCAGTACAGGTTCTCTTATGTCCTGAGTCTTCGCTGACCTTGAAAGGCTAGGGCCAAAATGTGGGCTGGCCTTGTGGCTCTTCTATTTCTCCAACACTGACTTGTGAACTTAGGTTGTTAACCATCCAGAAGAAAAGCTGATTAGTATCCTGCAGTATATGCCATACACTTTGCCTTATCTGACTCAATTGATTTTACTTGTTGTACATTTCCCTTTGTATTTCTGCTTTTCGCTTGTTATACTAGGGAGACTATACGATATTTACACATGCGTGTCTGGTTTATTTCACTTAGGAGTATATGTTCAAGTGGCATCCACTTCAGTATAAATGCTTCAAACTTATCATTCTTAATAGCTGAGTAATACTCCATTATATAGAAATACCACATCTTTTTCAACCGTTCCTCATGTGATGGACATCTTGGTTGTTTCCAAGATTTTGCTATCACACATTGTGCTGCTATAAACATAGGTACACATGTATCTTTATGATACAATGTATCCAAATCCTTTGGGAAAATTCCCAGTAGGGGGATAGCTGGCTTGAATGGGATTTCTAGTCCTACTCTTTTGAGGAGTCTCCACACTGACCTCCACAATGGTTGTACCAGTCTACATTCCCACCAGCAGTGGAGAAGTATTCCCTTTTCCCCACAACCTCTCCAACATTTGTTGTTGGTTGATTTCCTTATGATAGCCATTCTTTCTGGAGTGAGATGGTATCTCAGTGTTTCTTTTTTATTATTTGCATTTCATGAATGGCTAGCAATGTGGAGCATTTTTTCATATATTTATTCACTTCTTTAATTTCGTCTTCTGAAAAGTGTGTATTCATCTCAGATGCCCATTTCTGAATTGGGTCTTTAACTTTGAGGGCCCTGTTATATCTTAGTTCTTTATAAATTCTAGACAGTATTCCTCTGTCTGATTGCTTGTCAGTTAGGATTTTTTTCAAAGTTTGTGGGTTGCCTTTTCACTCTGTTGACAATTTCTTTTGACATGCAGAAGCTCCTTAAGAAGAGTTGATCCCAGTTGTTGATTCTTTCAAGAGCTTCCCGTGTGAATTTATGTTTGTTCATGAACACTTTACCTACCCCTATGTCTTCAAGAGTTCCTCCTACTTTCTCTTCCCGGAGATTGAGTGTTTCCGTTTTAATGTTTAGATCTTTAATTCATTTTGCCTTTAACTTAGTGCATGGTGATAGAGCTGGGTCAAGTTTTAGTTTTTGGCATGTAGAAAGCCATGCTTTCCAGCACCATTTATTAAAGAGGCTATTTTTCTTCAAGTGAGCTTGTGTAGCCCCTTTGTCGAGGATAAGATGGCTGAGTGTTTTCGTAGATGTCTCTGCATGATCTAATTTATTCAACTAATCCTCAGGTATATTTTGTTGTGAATACCATGTTGATTTTATCACAGTGGCTTTGTAGTATAATTTCAAATCAGGAATTGTGATGCCTCCTGCCTTGTCTTGATTGGCCAAGATTGCCTTTGCTATTCTAGGTCGTTTGTGGTTCCAAATAAATTTTAGGGTTGATTTCTCTATATCTGGGAGGTATGTTGATGGCAGTTTGATAGGGATTGCATTAAATCTGTACAGGAATTTTGGGAGTATGGCCATCTTCACGATGTTGGATCTTCCCATCCAGGAGCATGGAATATCTTTCCATTTTCTGAAATCCTCTATAATCTCTTTTCTAAGGGTGTTGCAATTTTCCGTGAAAAGATCTTTGACTTCCTTGGTTAAGTGAATCCCAAGGTATTTCATTTTCCGCGGCGCTATTGTGAAAGGTATTGTTTCTATTGTTTCCCTTTCAGTGTACTTGTTATCTGTGTAGAGGCATGCTATTGACTTTTGAGTATTGATTTTGTATCCTGCTGTGCTACTGAGTTTCCCTATCAGTTCTAGTAGTTTCTTGGTGGAATTTTTGCGGTCTTCCAAGTAAAGTATCATGTTGTCTGCAAATAGTGATAATTTAACTTCTTCTTTACCTATTCTTATTCCCTTTATTTCTCCCTCTTTTCTAATGGCTGTTGCTAAGGATTCCAAGACTATATTGAATAGCAGGGGCAATACAGGACATCCTTGTCTTGTACCTGATTTAAGAGTAAAAGATTTCAGTTTTTCCCCATTTAGGATTTTATGAACTTTTGGTTTGTCATAGATGGCTTTTATCAAGTTAAGATAGAGTCCATCTATTCCAATTTTCTGTAGGACCTTGAACATGAATGAGTGTTGGACTTTGTCAAATGCTTTCTGTGCATCAATTGAGATGATCATGTGGTTTTTAGATTTCAGGCTATTAATATAGTGTTTTACATTTATAGATTTTCAAATATTGAACCATCCTTGCATCCCTGGGATGAATCCTACCTGGTCATGGTGTATGATCTTCTTGATGATTTGCTGTATTCTATTTGCCAGGATTTTGTTGGGTATTTTTGCATCTATATTCATGAGGGAGATTGGCCTGTAGTTCTCGTTTTTAGTTGTGTCTTTCCCTGGTTTTGGAATCAGTATTGTACTTGCCTCCAGAAATTATTTTGGGAGGACTACTTCCTTTTCAATTTCACTGAAGAGTTTGTAGAGTGTGGGGATTATGTCTTCTATAAATTTCTTGTAGCATTCAGCTGTGAATCCTTCAGGACCTGGACTTTTCTTTGTCGGTAGGCTTTTTATTATGTTTCGTATTTCATTGGCTGTCATTGGCTTATTGAGAGTTGTTATATCTTCTTTTTTTTTTTTTTTTTTTTTTTTTTTTTGTCTTTTTGAGACAGGGTCTCACTATGCAGTTCAGGCTGGCCTAAACCTCACTTTGTAGCTCAGGCTGGTCTCGAACTCACAACAATCCTCCTGCCTCAGCCTCCCGAGTGCTGGGATTACAGGCATGCGCCACCATGCCCGGATTGTTATATCTTCTTGATTCCGTTTTGGTAATTTGTACCTTTTGAGGAATCTGTCCATTTCTTCTGTGTCTTCTATTCTGTGAGCGTAATAATTCTCGAAGTAACTATTGATAATCTTCTGAATTTCCACTGGGCCTGTGGTGATTTCACCCTTTTCATTCCTTATCGCTTGTACTTGAATTTTCTTTTGCCTCTTTTTGCTGAGGTTGGCAAGAGGCTTATCAACTTTATTTAGTTTTTCAAAGAACCAACTTTTTGATTTGTGGATTCTTTGAACTTTTTTTTTCATCTCAATTGAATTAATTTCTGCTCTAATCTTTATGATTTCTTCCCGTCTTTGTGCTCTGGGTTTTGTTTGCTCTTCTTTTTCTAGTTGTTGGAGATGCAACATTAAGGTGCTAATTTGTTCCCTTTCTGTTTTCCTAATGTGTGAGTTCATAGCTATTATTTTCCCTCTAAGAACTGCTTTCATTGCATCCCATAAATTCCGGTAAGTTGTACTTGAATTTTCATTGAATTGTAGATATTGTTGAATTTCTTGTTGAATTTCTTCTGTAACCCCTTGATTGCTGAGTAGGGTGCTGTTTAGTTTCCATGAATTTAGCGGGTTTTTCTGGTTTCTTTTGTCATTTATTTCCAATTTCATTGCATTGTGGTCAGATAGTATGCATGGGACAATTTCTATTTTCTTGCATATACTTGAGCATGACCTCTGGACTAGTATGTGGTCTATTTTGGAAAATGACTGATGTGCAGCTGAAAAAAATGTGTATTCAGCTGTAGTTGGGTGGAACACTCTGTATATGTCCACCAGGTCCATTTGTTCCGTGCTCTGGTTCATTTCTGTTACTTCCTTGCTAATTTTGTGTCTGGTTGACCTATCTTTTTGAGATAAGGGTGTGTTAAGATCACCTGTCAAGATTGTGTTCTTAGACATTAAGTTTTTTATGTCCCTTAAGATTTATCTTACATAGTTGGGTGCTCCTGTGTTTGGTGCATAGATATTTATGGGTGTTACTTCTTGCTCTTGCATTTTTCCCCTGACCAATATATAGTGGCCTTCTTTGTGTCATTTGATCATTCCTGGTTTGAAGTTTGAGACTGTCTGAGAACAGAATTGCTACTCCTGCTTTTTTTCTGAGGTGCTGGGGCATGTAGTATTGTTTTCCATCCTTTGACTTTGAGCCTATGAATGTCCTTTTGTGTTAAGTGTGTTTCTTGTATACAGCATATTGTTGGATTTTGTTTCCTAATCCACTGTGCCAGTCTATTTCTCTTAATTGGAGAATTGAGTCCGTTTACATTTATGGTTATAATTGAAATGTGCTGA